>ML369173.1:4502-62512 GCA_005239525.1 Nicotiana knightiana
ACTCACATGAATCGACGGCTCTTGTCAAGAGCCATCGACTCATGTGAGTTTGAGTCACAAAGCCGCTTGGAGTTTCCATTAGCACGATTTAGGGTTCTGTTAGTTTCAGATCTGAAATTACTCCTAACTGGGCAATTCTTTGTGAAAATAAATGTTGGGATGGGATTCAGGAGACCGTAGGGATCACCTGGTGAAGTTTTGGTGGTCTTTAGAGAAGCTCCGCCGCCGGAGGCGATTTTCGGTGGGCGGAGGGTGGCGGCTAGGGTTTGTGGTTTAGAGAGATGAGAGAGAGACGGACAGGGGAGGGTGTGGTGTGAGGTTTTGGTGAAATGAGGGGGTGGGGTGTGGTTTGGACATATATATAGTTTAGGGATCGGATACTTCTCAGCCGTTGGATCTGGAAAGATCAACGGCTGAGATTGACACCTATTAAACGGTGTCGTTTGGACTAAGTGGGGGTCAGGCCGGGTTGAGGGATTTATTGGGCTGGGTAGGTTGAGTGTATAGGGATTGGGCCTGGGTATTTCTTGGCCCAGGTCCGATTTTTGACTTCTTTGACTAATTAAACTAATTAATCTAATTAAGTTATAATCTAATTTAATCCAAAAAATATAGTAACTAATTTAGACCTTACTTTTCATCTATTTACAGATTAATCAAGAATAAAACGACCAATTTTATATTCCTAATTAATCTATAATTTAATGAATAAAAATGATTAGTTTTAGTAATTAGTTATTAAAACTACATTACATTAAATAACCATCACTCGTCTATTATTCAGTTAATTATAACTTTATAATTCTTTGATAATAGTGATGCAATTTTGAACAAATTTAAAAAGATGAATTATGTATATGCCAAAAAAAAAAATACAAATCTTTCACAATTAATCACTGAAAATCAATAACAATCTATGAAATTAATTTATTTATCGAATTTTGTAGGAGTATTTAGTAGGTGAAAAATCACATGCTCACAGGGATCACCAGCACATATCCTCAACTTTCTTTGGGGACCCATCATTGTGCATTATGGTGGAACAATTAAATCATATAGCACATCCATATTTCTAGATGGAAATTATTTGGTTCCTGACCCTGAACTAATTAAAATAAGGAGAATTTATCATAACTCTTTGGCTAGATGCGTACAAGTGCTGTTGTATATTAAATAAAACACTTCATACCAAATTTTTATTTGGGAGTTTTGTTCTCATAACCAATGTTTTAGCTACAATTGGGGCATTCAATTTCTACTGAATCAACTTGGGTTTAAACCAGCATTATCAATATAAATCATCATAATTTATATTCTGAAACTGTGCTCTAATAATTTGAGCAATCAACCTTGCGAAATCCAAATTGCAAGTTGATAACAAATGCACATGTGACCTTACAATAGATGCATCTATTAAAATCATATAATAGTAAATGGTCCACATGGCAGGTGACTGAGCAATATCTATATATATCACCTTTTATTCATTTCAAAAATTAAGGGATTCAATCCCAACCTTAACTGGTATATCATGAGAACAAGCAGCACGAGAGAATTCTTGAAGAATCTTCTATTTCTTCAATATATGCCAATGTGAATCTCAATTTTTCGCATCATAATTGAGCCAGGATGGCCAACCGGTCATGCCAACTGATATTTATTTCAGTAAACATCTAATTTACTTGTGGCAAGTGATTCCATTATCATGCTTATACATCTGTATTACAAATAGAAGAAAAGTCAGGTAACCTTTCATATTTACCCGGTATGTCACAGTAATATGAAGATAATCAATCTTCCTTTCATTTATAGTCTCAATATGCCAACCACTTTGGCTAATACATTTGAAACTCAAAAAGTTTCTTTTTGAGACTTACTACAATATCAATATCAAGAATAATTTGGTGGGTATTGTAGTAAGTCATCATTATGTCAAGTATTGTAGTAAGTCATCATCATGCCGGGTATTTTAGTAAGTCATCATTATACCCGACATAATGATGACTTACTACAATACCCGGCATAATGATGACTTATTATGCACCGCTATCACATTCACTTGAAGAATGGAGAAAATCATGTGGGACAAGCTTCATGCCTTTTCATGAAAAATATATTATTTTTCTTTAGTCATTAATACCATCAATATGGTGCATTGGGACTCAAGCCCAATGTCTTACCCATATAAAGGCATGTTAGACCATAATGAGTTGCGACTCAAACCCAACTCATATAATCATGGTGCATCAGGACTCCAATCTGATGTGTTACCCTCATGGTGCGCTGGGACTTGAACTCATCGTCTTACCCTCAACCATTGGCATAATATCAAACGGGCCAAAGTGCACCAAAGACACTCTCGAACTTTAAAGAATTTACCAGTTTTAAACCACATGTAAAAGGGATTATAACTTATAATCAAACAATAACAAAGAAACATCAATAAGATCAAATTCAAACATTAGATGGTAAGGTGTAACTTGACGTCGAATTCAGTAATATCAGTCTAGTGATTAGTAATCATTAGGGGCTATTTTATTACATCACCTATTTATCTTCTTATTCCACTTCTTATATCAATCTACAGCTTGCCTCGATAAAAGCCAATTCATTAATAAAATTATAGGAACTAATATTTGAACTTCAGCAAAAACTTAAAGTGCAGGTGCAGCTAAACTTTGGTGAACTTTGAATTAAGATCAGTAACGATTATATTTTAACCAAAGATAATAAATTATTTGTTCCTTAACCAAAAATTTCGAAGTAATATTAATTTTCAAGGAAAGTTACCATAACTCTGTTAATCAATACTAATGGCAGATATGTCACGACCCGATTTACCCTCCGAAAGGTATCGTGACGGCATCTAGTATCTACGACTAGGTAAGCCTAAATTTGCAGAAATAATAGAATCAATAAAATAAAGACAGAAAAGAACTTAAGTAGATATAACATAGCCGCTTGGGATGTACAAATATTGACTCCCAAAACCCGGAATATCACATTAGTCACAAGCTCTATCTCAAATGCTCTATACAATGTAAGAAAATACAAGAAAAAAAATCTATTTAAGTTTGGAGTGGAAGGTGACTCGAGGGACTCTACGGACGCGGCAAAATTACCTTTCAGTCTCCTCAAAACCGCTGCTCAGACCCCTAGCAACGAAACGAAGTGCTGGTACCTGGATCTGCACATGGAAAACATGTGCAGGAAAGGGCATGAGTACACCACAAATTGATACCCAGTAAGTGCCAAGCCTAACCCCAGTCAAGTAGTGACGGGGTCAGGTTAAGGCTCTACTAGATATTTTTAGTAAAGCAGTTTAAAATTTTAACAGAGAGATATAATAAGCTAAGGAAAAATAGTAGAAACAATGAGCTGAAAAAAAATAGCAACAGGGAGCCCTAGGCTCAGCACAACGTATCTCACAGTAGCAAATATGTAATGCAGTACAGGGGGAAAGCTCCCAGAGTCTCGTCTGTAGTCCCAATTTAAATATGCAATGCAGTACAGGGGGAAAGCTCCCGGAATCTCGTCTGTAGTCCCAATATAAATATGCAATGCGAATGAATATCAGATATAGTTTATTTAAATAGTTCAGGAAAAATTGCAGGCAAGAATACGGATAAAACTACCTAAACATGGTGCACGTAGTGACAATTAGGAGAAATTCAAGTAAACCAGGTAGCCATGCTCCTTCCTAATCTAAACTACATAGTTAGTACATGAAACAATGAAATAGGAATAAAAAGGATTTATGTCATGGAAGGAAAATGGAGTTTTAGCAACAATGGCCCATGTACACACTTGTCACTCACGTACACGGCGCTCATTTAACAAAACAATATCAAAACAACCTAAGGGGAAGTCCCCAACACAGAGTTAGGCAAGTCACTTACCTCGACTGCGCTACTCAACTCAAAACCACGCTCTTGCCACGAGTATCCGACTCCGGATAGTCCAAATCTATTCAATTCGATTGCATAAAATAAATATCACTTTAAGGAATCAAAATAGCTAATTAGTTCGTAGCTACTATGCGAAATTAGGAAAATTGTCCAAAAAGTCCCCCGGGCCCACGTCTCGAAATCGGGTAAAAATTATAAATTTCGAACATCCATCACTCACGAGTCAAACCATATAAGAATTACTCAAATCAGATATCAAAATCTCGATCAAAACTCAAGAACTTGGCCTAGGAACTTTACCTAGTTTTCTCCAATCTTTTCACCATAAATTCGATATTAAAAGGGTAGATTTAAGAGTATAAACATGTAAATTAGTCTAAATCGAGTTGGAATCACTTACCTAAATTGCTCAGGTGAAAATCTCCCCAAAAATCGCACTTCTCGAGCTCTCAAGTTCAAAAATGTGAAATATGGCTTAAACCCTTGATTTGGGTTTTTAAGATTCTGCCCAGTTCTTTGCTTTATGCGATCGCGTACTTCCAGCCGCGATCGCGAAGGGTATTCCAACACTTGCCTAAAATTCCTCTATGCGAAAGCAGAGTACTGCTCGCGATCGGGGACCTTAATTTCTCAAAGCTACACGATCGTGGTTGGCTTCATGCGACCGCGTAGAACAATACTCAAATCTTCCGCTGCCTAAGGCATTCTATGTGATCGCGACATGGGCTATGCGAACGCAGAGACTAGTCTGCCCAAACACTGCGATCGCGAAACAACTTGTGCGATCGCATATAACAAATCCTGCCTGCCTCAGCTTACTCTACACGATCTCGGATGTACTCACGCAATCGCGGATGTACTCATGCAATCGCGGATGTACTCACGCGATCGCAATGAACAAATGACTGCTGCTGTAAAAAAAACAGCAATAACACTTAAGGCTAAAATGCCCGTTTGAGCATCCGAAACACACCCGAGGCCCCCGGGACCTCAACCAAACTTATTTCTTCAAGTGTTTCAATTGTCTACACTATCACTTACCATCCTCTATTTATAGTATTATATAGTGGTATACAAAAGAATGTCATAAACGTGGCATTAAGCATTTGAGATTATGAAGGAAGATCATGAGGAAGTTATGGAGGTACGGGAGTTAGAACTCTTTAAGTATTGAAGTAGTGGAAGTTATGAAAATAATGGAGAAGAGTAGTGGGTGTTATCTCTATGGTGGTTATGGACATCCACTGTAGTTTAATATTTTATAACTTTTCTTACGTTTAAAAAAACTATCCAATAATGTCATACAAAAATTAATTGGAACTCCATACGTCTCTTTTCCATCTTTAGATTTTGTTTGAATTTCATTGACCTCATTTTTCTTTATGGACTTTATATTTTTTTCGACTGAGTTTCAAAACCCCAAGATTAGTAATACCACACCTTTCATCCTCGTTGTTTCTCTTTCCTTTAGGCTAGAGAATATTTTCTTTCTGGATGAATGTATTTCTTACCAAACCGAAAGAGGGAAAGTGTCTGTATAAGAGAATTGATAAAGAAAATAGAGCTGACGATGGAGACCATTGAAAAAATAGAGAATTGATAAACATAATAGAGATTATACTAAAAAAGGCAGAAGAATTCAGGATACAATTATAATATGAACGAAGTGAAAAAATACTAATTTCTTTTTTTTTTTGTATAATTAAACAAACATTTAATACCTTGATTAAATTAGAGGATTAATTTTATGTGTGGTGACTGAACTCTATTTACTATAAAGTTATAAAACATTTATATCACATTAAAATATCTCAACTTTACTTATTACGGGAATAAAATCATTATTAATTTTAAAATAGAACAGAAAAATCAAGAAATTATTTTTTATTATAATAATGTAATTGAACTTTACTCACTATAATAGTAAAGTCATTAAAAATAGTTTTCGGACTATATTTTTATAATTTGATAAAATTTATTTACTTAAAAAAATGTATGACTTTACTGTCACAATGATATATAAAGTTCAGTGACTGACCATACACAAACCATAAACCTATTAAGTGTGTTCAGGCACATACCATAAACCTATTTCAATTTGAGGATGTGATCTGTGAATGATATGATCCAAGAAATAGAGCCATTCCAATTTTGTGGACTTTTGTAATTGTAGTTCTCAATGAAGCTATAAAAAAAAGGAAAACTTACACAAATGTTCTAAATAAGTCTCAACTTTCCAACCTCTAACCATTAGTCATAGATTTACCAAAACTAGCCAAACACATATAAAAATTGAAAAATCAAATAAATAAGGTTCTTTCTCTTAAAGAATCACATGCAAAAATCACCTTCTATATTTTTAAGCGTAATTACTAACATTAGGTACCAGACACAAAGGAAATTTCATGGATGATGTAGCAAATAAGGTGATGAAATACAAAAAAGAATTATAAAATATTTCAAAAATCTAAGCAAAAAAGGAACTTTTTCAATGGGTATAGTTGAAATTTATTGAAAACGTATAAATAAGTCAATACACAAAATTTGAGGAAGATTGGATGTAATTTGGACTGGTTTCGTATTAAAATTCGTAATTAAATCAAGTTCAAAAAATTTTTCTGTGACACGTATCAAACATGTATCTCACGTACAGGTATATATGAATATACATATGATACATAATTGATACAAATATGATACATATGTGATACACAAATGATACACAGTGTGATACACATAATGTTTTTCATGTTAAGTTTTTACTTCGAATTTTCAATTCAAACCACATCAAAACTTCAACAAATCATCCTAAAACTGAGATTCAAGCTCCTTAAGATGTACCCAATCTATTCTAATAACACTCACTCAAAAAAGAGCAAAAATTTGATATTTTTTTGCTACAAATAGCTAATTGACTAATATTAGTAATATTTTATGAATTGACCAATTTTTATAATGAACTACTTATAAATAAAAATAACTGATAATTTTCCATTAAAAAATATCTATATCCATTCTTGGCCCCCAAACTAGAAAGTTGTCTCTCCATTTTGTATTAGAAAAAGTTTCTATCTGATAACTCAGTACATAGGAACTTCTCAATTCAAATCGAGAAGAATTAGTCACAAGCCACAGTAATCTTCATGAAAAAGGAAAAAAAAGGCAACATTTTTTTTTCTTTCCAACCCATTGGCAGCTATTTGTATTGAAATTTCAATTATTTAAATTCACGTCACGTAAAGTCCATTAAAGAGAAAAGTACTATCTACTAAGTTACTCGAAATCTCTAATTAAAGAAGGAGGAATCTTATCCATCTCACCGCAATCGCGGGTGGTAATAGAGAATGACTTTAGTGTAGTGGCTGAGATTTTACTGGTAATTAAGGCATTAGCCTATCTGTTAAATTTGTGGCTTAAGATTCTAAGTACAAGTTTGTAGAGAGAAATTGCCTCCTGACCACCGAAAAATTGATTTAACTAAAAATATTTTGAATTTTTTCTCTTCTATTTTTAGGCCCAAAAATTACTAATTCCCAGTTTAAGGGCTTAAGGTGTTGGGAAATATAATATTAATCATGTGTTTGGTTTGGATATAGTATTTGTCACACCTTCTTTTTAACTCCTGTGAGGATAATAAGGGAGTTTTTCCAATTAAAATGACATAATCGATTTTGGGATTTATTCATTGGTTTTTCAGAGTCGCCACCTGGATTTTCTATGGTGTTTCGGGACACCATTTATTTATTGAAATCCAAAACTGAGGAGATTTTTGACTCTATTTTAAAAATGTCTGCGAACCAGAAATCCGAGTAAGGAATTCTGTTAACCCGGGAGAGGTGTTAGGCACTCCTGAATTCCATGGTTCCAGCACGGTCGCTTAACTATTAATAATTGGCTTAATTATCTGATTAATTACATGTTTTAAACCTATTGTGCATTTTAAAACCTTTTGAACCACTTTGGTATTTATGGATTATTCTGAAACAAGTCACGATGATGTTCACTCGTTATTTTTGGACACGCTGCAAACCGCTCCACATGAAATGCACTCGCGATTTTCAACATGTTTATTTTAATTATTGTTCGGAGTTGTGGTCGGGGGCATGAGTTGTCACACCCGAGTTGGGAATTATGTATCATGACTATGCCACGGGAGCCGTACCCATAATCACGAATATTTTATTAATAATGCGTAAAGCAACTAGTGCGTGTTCATAATTATGATAATTACTTGGACTAAATCTCAAACCCCAAACTTACTTTACAGATGTGCATGATCCATTTTTGCTTAAACAAATTGTGCTTTTTCTTTCATCACTATTCTTAACTTTGACAAAAGTAATTAATGGAGCCAATTAATGACATCTATTACCTATTATAGCAGTAAAGAATTCGCAGAAGCCAATTAACACGAAACAAATTAATGTAATTAGAGTAATTAAAGAGACAATATAACTAAGTAGATTAGGGAATTGTCCTATCAAATGCCAATTAATATCTACACTTAGCCCAAAGGAATACTCAAACATACAACCAACAATAAAAAGAATATCATGCTTCTCAATGTAAACATGTTCAAGGATAATCAGTGAAAAAAGAGCGGACGAGAACTTCTCCCAATAATATCCAAATCATTACTGCATCAATGCATTTTCTAATAAATATAATGGTAATAATACTTGCAAAAGACTTTGTTGATAAGATGCTGAAACATTCCATAAAAATGGGTTATCAGGGAACTAACTCAACATTTAACAAAGCACAACAAATAAAAAAAAAGAAGTATTGAGCCATTCATGAACAGAGAATGAATTTAAGAGGAAAAAAAAACCTTTAATGAGTAGAAGCCTTCCTTTTATTAAGAAATCATCTGGTGTACAAAGGCGACAAACTCGACGACCAAATGGGCACACGAGCAGGGCCAAAATTGGGACTGAGCTACGACCGGAAAACTCGCCGGCGACAAAAATCGATGTCCCCGAACGGACTAATCACTACTGGGTTTGGATGGTGGTTTGAAACTGATTTTCGCACTTGTTTGGGTATTTTTGGGGTCGGTTTTTGGGGTGTTATGAAGCTGTTTTTCAGCAGCTGCACAGCAGGTTTCGCTGCATTTCAGGGCAGATTTTCAGCTGCATTTTTGGGTGGATTTGGACTGATTTTCAGAGCTGGTTAGGAGGTGTTTTGGGGTTGTTTTGTTGCTGTTTTTCAGCTGATTTTACAGCTGATTTTGGCTGAAAAACAAGCTGATTATGAGGTTGTTTTCATTGTAGCTTTGAGATGGAAAAGGAAAGCTGTGTTTGGGTCATTTTTGGGGTGGGTTTGAGCTCATTTTTTTTTGGGCTGAAGAGAGCTGTGTTTGTGGTTGGATTTGAGCTGATTTTGTTTTGGAGCTGTTTTCAGATGGGTTTAAGGTGTAGCTGTTTTTTGCAGTTGCATTTTGGTGCAAAAAAAAAGGGTGTTGTTTTGGGGTATGAGCTGCTGCGTTTTTTGCAGCATTTTGGAGGTGATTTAATGGTGTTTTAAGGGCTGTTTTAGGGGTGGTGTTAATGGTGGTTTGCAGGTTTGAGAGATGATTGAGGGTGGCTGGTTTCTGGCGAAACTTGCCGGCGAAGGAGGCGGACAGAAAAACCAGAGAGAGAAGGCGCCGTTTTTGTGTAGGTCTCTGTAGGTGGAGATGGAGATGAAGTGGGTAGTTGTTCGGCGAGGTTAGGGTAGTTGTGGCCGGCGATTTTCCAACGAATATTGGACTGGTCGCGGCAGCTTTGTAAGGGGGTAAGGGTTTTTGTCTAGTCTGTGTGTGTATTTAGTGTGATTAATGTGTAGTCTTTTTGCTGATGGTTGTAAGGTTGGGGTCGAAGACCTAGGTTTTTTTTTTAATTAAAGAGGAGGGGAGGTGGGCTATGTCTTCTTGGGCTTCAAAGTTGGGCTAAATTTTTGGCCAAATTTACCTTTAAAAGGTGGCCATTTAACTCAATTAGATTAAAAATATTAACTCCTACAATAATAACTATTAAAAATACCTAATACCTTAATTAAATAAAGAAGAAATGAAACTATTTTTGTATTTTTAAATTTTTGTGCTAAAGTTGAGTAAAAGAGTTAAAACTAGTTAAGATAACGATATTAGGCCTAAAATAAATATTTAAGCGCTAAAATGTATAAAATTTGGGGAGTGTAAAAAATTACATGTCTACAGTATTTATTCTAGATAATTATTTATTCAATTTTAAAATTTTAAATATATCATATATTAGTATGTGTCCTTTGCTTATATAGTAGATGATATAGTGTATAGAGTTTAACTTATACACAGAAGATTAAATTATCGGTTGTGACGATTCGACTGGTCATTTTGTGTAATTGCGTCCCATTTCCCCTTTTGATGCTTCACACATATGTGTTTATGGTTTTATGACATATCGTATTGATTAGTTTCGTTCCGCGAGGATTTCAGATTGATTTGGACCCTTTGATTCTTGGCTTAGAAGCATAAGCTAGAAATATTGATCAAACTTTGACTTTTCTAAAAACGATCCCGAAACGATATTTTGATAGCCCCGATAGCTTTGTATCGTGATTTAGGACTTGGGCGTATGCCCGAAATTGAATTCGGGAGTTCGTAGATTATTTATGTTGTTTTGCCGAAATTTGACAATTTGAAGTTGAAAAGCTTAACCGTAGGTTGAATTTTAGCTATCGAGTTTGGAATTTGATTTTGAGACTTGGAATAGGTCCGTTATACCATCTAGAACTTGTCTGCAAAATTTGGTATCATTTGAAGTTGAATTGATAGGATTCAGACGCTTAGTTGCAATTCTAGTAGTTCTTGAAATTTACTTTGAAACTTATGCGTTTTAGTGTTCAATTCGTAGTTTTAGATATTATTTTTTTATTTTGATCACGCGAGTGAGTTTATATGATGTTTTTTGACCTGGGTAGATGTTTGTCTTGGAGCCCCGAGGGCTCGGATTAGTTTCAGACATGTTACAGAATGTTTCGTACTGAAAAACGGGATTTGGTGTGCATCAACCTCTGGTGTCACATTTGCGAACACCAGGTTCGCAATTTCGAGCTTAGCGGGCCTCAGGTGTCGCAATTACGATACCTTGCTCGCAATCGCGAAGTAGCGGCAGGTAAATGGGTAGTTCTCATTTGAGACAAAACAGTCGCATTTGCGATGGAGACTATGATCACCATCCAGACCTAAAAAAACCATCAAAACTATAATTCGAGGTTAAATGCTAAAAAGTCCAACTTGGTCAACTCTTCCAACTTAAAGCTTCAATCATGAAGTTCATTCTCCCAGATCAATTCTGAATAACCTAAAAATCAAAACCGATGATTCACACAAGTCATGATACATCATGCGGTGATACTCATGCCCTCAAGCTACCGAGAAAAGTGTAAATGCTCAAAATCACTGGTCGGGTCGTTACATCCTCCCCCACTTAAACATACGTTCCTCCTCAAACGTGCCAAGAGTCATCCCAAAGCCATCAAATCATTGTGTAACCTATCCATACACATACCCGGGGGTGATCTCACGTCACCCTGATCCATATAAGCCTGACGACATAATCTAATTGAAGATCCTTAATTCAACCTTAGCCCATAAACCTTGGTATCCAATTTTCCAACATCCGAATGTCTATAAGACCCAAATCTCGCATCTATACACTGTATAAGTCTGAATAAACTGCATCGAGCCTTAACCGTAACCCAAGACACAATCACATGATATACCACATAACTCAAATACTCATAACAATAATTTCTAATCACCATAGATGCTTGAAGATAAACCGGCACTGGTAATAAAAAACATATCAAATAAAAGCTCATTCTAAATCCTTTGTACACTGCCGATGATGAATGAAACACGCAGAAACTCGTAACCACTTATCAGACCAACAAGTCATGGAACTCTCCCTCCTTCGACAAGAACTATAACTAATTTCTAAGCCGACTTCTGATATTATCCTCCATACATGCTGTAATCAAATCCGATAGTATCCATTCTAGGTCCAATGACCTTATCTCATCCAACACAACCACTCTAGTGACATGCCACATCAATACAATCTAAAGCTACAACCCGTGCAATCTGTGCACCAATAAGCATCAATCTAAATGTGCTCAATCATGGAAAATGACTCAAAAGAGACAACCATCCTGCAAGTTCAACAAGTACCACCACAACCGAAATGCTATGAAACCATCATACCTAGTAAACCAAGACACATGAATCTAACACAAAGGATCATATCTTAACATAACCCCGCTGCAATACGTGACCCCATCCAAACACTGGCCCATATGAAATACCCTCAGCCACCATGCTCGAAATCAATAACCACGCGCAATTTGACATCAAGTACCCAAGGTGCATGACCATAATCACGGAGAGACAAATAACACAATACCACAATCCAGAAAAAACATAATCAATGCGCAATCAATCATTCGACACCCTAATACCCATCTCGCTCAAACTCCGCCATAATGCCTAAATAGAATCGCACCATGCGTGCATATAACTAACGAATCACAAGCCCTCGTGGCATAGAAGGGTAACTCATAGAACATATCAGAACACGAATTAGCTCAACTCTAACCGAATGACACACCCCTGAACAATAGCAGTGCAGAGTCAACCAATTCGACCCGGTGCAGAATACACATGCTTATTAGGCCTATCAGTGGACCCCAAATCAACTCTGGTCACCCACAAATAGATAAATAACCCTCCTGAAGTCCACCATGAACTCACCGTAACACATGTCATCATCTGGCTAACTTTAGCCACTTCTTCATAGTCTACAACCACGAAACAATCTACTTCTGAGAATTCCTGGCCTCTAAATCTAGAGAACATATGAATCACCATATTTGATCCCAACTCCACCGCCTAAATGTCTAACACATATCTCAACATTATCATCCCACAAGGAATACTTCTATAATTCTTCCGTGCCACATCGCAAATATCTGAATATTAGCAGTCGATCAACCGGACGAGTACCACAATACCAATGAAGCATCCATAGGTTAGAACACATTGCACCTTCTGAAATGCGCACCCTTATCAGGAATTAACAATTAGTAATAACATTCATCTAGGAATTTGAAACTGTCCATGTTATCTAAGAATTTATGGCTTTCCCTTCAAAACTGAACCATGACCTTGCACATGCAAATCTCAATCTAGGCAACACACCGCATCCATCATGCCATTATATGAAAAGTACGAGAATATCATAACCAACTCTGAGTCACTATCCAAGTACATATTCGATTAGCCAGGATCCATTCACATGATCCCATCTAGTAGAGAATTGAAATACTCAACATGCTCCTTATGCCGGTAGGAAATATCTGCCTTAAACCGTGGTAGAAACCATCAAGAACTCTTTAAAACCCATTTGCACATAATTAATCTATCAGAAATTAATCTATCTAACTCAACCAAACTATCAAGGTCACCAAAAACCCAAGAACATTTCCACAAAACACCTGTAGAGACTCACCACATCATAAGTACCCAAAGAACTGATCATATCCATTACAGTGCTGATCGAACCTACTACTAAATTGTGTTATTTCCCCGAGTTCCTTCTAAATTTTCTTCAATGGATACTTCTCCATGCCATAATACCACGACCCTCAACTAAAACTCACCACACGAGACCCTATCATAAAACCACATCGCCCTAAGGCCCATAAGCTTTTGTATTCCTTCTTAAGCACTTCAAAAGTACCACAACCGAGACACATACTCTAAAGAGACATTCTGCGAATCTAAATCCATTTTCTTCACCTTCCTGATACTCAAATGTATACTCCATAATGATATAGAAATACCGCAAGTCTCGACACCACCTAATGTAAATCTCATACCTTACCCATATATAAATCGAGAAAAACTCTCAATTGCTACATATATGTGATGATTCGACAAGTCATCTAGAGTTTTAAACCTTAAATATATGTTTTGAAGTCTCCGATAGCTTCTTTAACCCTTACTCAATTGGAGTGCACAGTCCGAGTGTTTTTCCGGAAGGTTTTTGTGTTAAAAATTAATAAAATATGAAAATTTATCTTAAAACCCATTTGAGTTTACTTCGATCTACATTTTGAGAAAACAGACCCGGATCCGTATTTTGGAAAAGTCGGTGGGTCCGTATCATGATTTGGGATTTGGGCATATGCACGGAATCGGATTCGGAGGTCCTTAACTCGAGTTATCACTTTTTTGTCAAAAATTGGAAGTTTAAAGATTTAATGATTTTAAAAAATTGACAAATATTTGGCTCTATTGATATCGGGTTCATATTTTAGTTTTGGAACCCGGTATAGGTTCATTACTATATTTATGACTTGTCTGTCAAGTTTGGTGAGAATCGGAGTTGGTTTGACGTGATTCAGACGTCCGGTTGTTAATAGAAATTCTAAAGTTTTCTTGAAAATTTCATTTGGTTTGGTGTCCGATTCTTAGTTCTAGGCATTATTTTGGTGTTTTGATTGCGCGAGCAAGTCCGCATGATGTTTTTAATTTTGTGTGCATGTTTGGTTTGGAGCCCCGATGGCTCGGCTGAGTTTTGGATAGCCTATGGACCTTTTGAACTTAGAAAATTTGCTGGTTTTTCACTGCTACTGGTTTTTGATGCGTTGTGCTTCACGATCGCGAAGCCATTCGCGAAAGAGGATCTGGTCTAGGGGAGGATTTTATTCTACATGAATGTAAGACCATGGTCGCTAATTCTGAGCATTAGGGCCCCTACTCTACGTGAACGCGACCGGTCACACGCGAACGCGTAGTTTAGTGAGGTGGGGCTGGGAATTTTAGGTGACTCTATGCGAACGCGAGTCCAGTCTCGCGAATGCATAGGCTAGGTGGGCTGAACCTTCACGAACACGTGGAGTCTCCCACGATCACTTAAGCCATTAAGTATTTTCTCTTTGCAAACGTGTTATTCACGCGAACACGATAAAAACCTGACGCCAGTGATTAAAACAGTCCCAAAAACGAGATTTTTTTCATTCTTTCAAATTTTCAAAGCTAGAAAACCCTAGAGGCGATTCTTCCAAGAACTTTTCTTCCCCAATTTTTTGGTAAGTGATTCTAACCTACTTTCTTTCATTACCCATTACATTTCATAAGATTTCAACCTAAAATCTAGGATTTTCATGGTGGAAATTGGGGGTTTGGGTAGAATTAGGGATTTTTTTAGAATTGGAATTTAGACCTCAAATTGAGATCAGGTTTCGAAACAAATTACATAACCGGGCTTGTGGGTGAATGGGTAATCGGATTTTGATCTGACTTTCGGGTTTGGACCAAGCAGGCCCGGGGTCGATTTTTGACTTTTTGGAAAAAACTGTGGGAATTCTAAATTTATGCATTGTAATTGATTCCTTTAGAAATATTTGATATTATTGAGTCAATTTTGGTTATATACGAGTTGTTTGAAGGCGGATTCTAGGGGAAAGGCCCCGGTAGAGCTCTGAGTTGACTGTAGAGTGAGGTAAGAGTTTAACCTTGATTTGAGGGAATTA
The DNA here is from genome assembly GCA_005239525.1 of Nicotiana knightiana. Taxonomy (NCBI): domain Eukaryota; kingdom Viridiplantae; phylum Streptophyta; class Magnoliopsida; order Solanales; family Solanaceae; genus Nicotiana; species Nicotiana knightiana. Next base: position 19,970 of record ML369173.1, read on the forward strand.
GGAACCCTCAGACTATGTTCTATGTGAATTTCATGTGCTGAGGCATATATGCGAGGTGAAGAGTTCTTATAAACATTACTTGTTTCCCTAATTCCGCTTTTTCCTTTTTTATCTCCTTCCCTACTTTAACTGTTATGTGCCCTAAATGCCTTTCATGCTTTAAATGCTACTTGTTAATAATTGTTTCTCCTGTAAAAATGTTAGACCTCTTCATAATTTCATGACTTGCTGTTATTTACCTTAAATGACGTACTGGCACCTTCTAATTATTATTTACTGGACTTGTCTTGCGTGTAGTATTTCATATGTGAATTTCCAAGTTGGTACAATGTTTCCTTTCTGTTTCAGCTTTATATTCATCATTTTGGAGGTTCCTGTGATTTAAAATATGGATTTAATTGTAATTAGAGAATAATTATATTGATATGGTGGGATCGGGTTGCATGCCGCAACAGGTGAAATAAGGGTGGAATGACACAGAGGAATAAGGGTGAATTTGCACTGTAATCCTGTGATCGGGTTGGACGCCGCAATAAGTGAAATAAGGGTGGATTGATACAATGAAATAAGGGTGAATTGTGATACTTATTTTGTTATATGGTGGGATCGGGTTGCGCGCCACAACATATGTTTATTTATGACTAGTGATGTTTTTACAATGGAATAAGAGAGGATTGTGCTGTACGGTGGAATCGGGTTGTGCGCCGCAACAACCTATGTGTTTCTATTTATTTGAGCCGTCTTGGCTTTTCTGGTATTTTCATTTGAAACTCTAAGGATTGGTGATTCTGATCGTTACTGGTTTATTTCTTAAGGCTTTAACTATTATCTTCAGTTAACTATCTTATTTTGTTCCGTATTTCCCTTTTCTGTCTTTATTATATACTGCGTACAAGTTGTAGTATGAGTGACCTACCTTAGCCTCGTCACTACTTCATCGAGGTTAGGCTCGGCACTTATAGAGTACATGGGGTCGTTTGTACTCATACTACACTCTGCACTTCTTGCTCATATTTTAGAGTCGGTCCCAGCAACAGATATTAGCGTGCTCGGATTGGAAAGCTTTGTGGAGACTTGAGGTACTGATGCTCAGCTTCCGCAACTCCTAGAGCGCCCCCTTTTATTTAGCTATGTACTTTCCTTAAGTCAGCTTTATGTTTTATTCAGACTCTTATTTGTACTATTCTATAGCTCGTTCACTTGTGACACCGGGTCCAGGGTTGTATCAGATATTTTAGTTATAGTTTCCGCACTTTACTTTGGATTATTACAGTTATTTTAGTTCTTTCTCATTGTTTAATTTAAACTGTTGAAAAATGGATAAGTTGTTCTAATGTTGGCTTGCCTAACAAGTAAAATGTTAGGGGCCATCATGTTCCTGAAGGTGGGAATTCATGGTCGTGACAATATAAACCTTTAACCCATTAGAACCTTCTCGAAAGTCCTCTACTCTGCTCAACTTTGAATTGCACCGCCCCAAACGGGCCGAACGATCTATGGCCCCTTAGCACAAAAACACCCAAAGAAGTCATCCACACCTCTAAGCAACTGAATGAATCCTACTCCATGTGAATTACATTCTTCACGAATAACAACTCAATCATTCAATGTTTTCTATATACCCATAAAGTGTAATACATCATGCATCCAGAAATTCCCTTGCTTAAGTCATCCTCAAAACCAACATCTACAAATCATAACCGATCCAAGAGTATGCCTTAGACTGAAACCGATACAACACATAACCATGCAATCAAACTGTCGATAGTAGACTCCCCCACTTGGCCCAAAGCCATAGATCAAAACACACAATAACTCACAATGCCCATACTCTATTACTGCCATAATACCGCCGTGAGGTTCAACTAAATCCTTCATAAACCCATGTAACACAAACCATTTAATGCCTCAAATCATCTGCTACGCTCGCGTTCATCCACGTGACGGTCAGGTCAACTTTCTCAATCAATCCAAACTCAAATTGCAATACCCATAACGCGCTAGTAGAAAGAAACTCTCCACACAACATCGTAAGGATCACACATCCGTAGTGATAACCCACCCGCTTAGCCTCAAACTGCCATATCTCTATACCCTTTCATAGCCACAAGCACTACACTATCACTTAATCCTCCTGAGTCTGGTCTACAACAAGACATGCAAATCTAATTTGTTCCATAATTAAACAACATGGAAGATCCTTCAATACAGTCATGACTCGAGACTATACGTCATGTCCAAAACAAAATCAAGCACCCAAAAGTCCTTTTCACAGTCCAAGAAAACTCCTCCCGTCACATTCAAACCATTTGAACACATCTCGCAATCACATTATACTCATCATATAGCCATCCAGCCACTCATCGATCCATAAATTCCACTCATAAGGATACCACCAGACATACAAGTCCAAAAGCATGTACTCACACAACCAAAATCTCCGTGGCCAAGCTACAATCAAAACTCGACCCCAAGTCCTCCAGAATTGCCCATCATCAACACACTAAAATCACATCTCGCACTTCATCCATGGAATCACAAGCCGTCCATGAGTAGCTGATACTGAGCACTCACATGTGCGTACAAGTGCGTGGAAGGAATTCAAAGAGTTACGCTTCAAGCTGAATCAATGTCGCATTGCAAGGAAAGAAATATGGGAAGTTTATCCTAAATTCCATGTAGCCTTTCGAAGATAGGTATGGTAGTCATCTTACCGATCCGCGAGACTCTACTAGACACTTGCTCATGACTTGTAGAACCTATGAACCTAGAGCTTTGATACCAACTTGTCACCACCCAAAATTCGAGTAGTCGTGATGGCACCTAACCCAACCCGCTATGTAAGCCAATTAAAAACTCTCCATTTTAATGAGATTCATTAAGAGGAGAAATGATAATACAACTGAACTATTATACAAAGAATTCTCAAGGACTGGTAGTAAAAATCATGAGCTATTAAGATTTAGAATTTACAATGCTGGTATGAAGTAAATACATCATCTCTTTGAAATATACACGAACAGATTAAAATTCTAAAGCTACCAATGACAAGAGGAAGCTTTAACCAGAATGCAGGTGAATCTTCAAATCTCGCTCCCACCATACACAACAACATCAACATCCAACATCTGCACGCAAGGTGCAGATATGTAGTATGAGTACAACCGACCCTATGTACTCAATAAGTAAAAAACCTAACCTTAGGTTGAAATTAGTGACAAGCTGGGACAAGGGTCAGATTCCAACTCCAATAACCGGTAAGAGTTCTCATAAATATAAATAAGATGGTACAAGAAATAACTCAGAGCTATGATGCTCAGCTCGTTCACAGTTACTGAAAATAGTCTTGATTTCCATGTATAACAGTAAATCCCAAATCTTTCACCGAAAACACCAATAATATGAGTAAGATTGAAAATTGTGATTTTTCCCAAAAACTTCCAACAACAGGTAAGATAAATCATTATCAAATGGCATGAGGAAATTACATCTTTATGCCTACCTTTCAATGTATGCATGCCAACTGTAATACAATGTAGTGATGAAACAATATGCATATTCTCGGTAAATCAATGCACTCAATCATCCCAATCGGTCATATCCTCACAGTCACTCAGCCCTCACATTCACTCTACCCTCCCAGGCACTCGGCACTCGCACTCAGTAGGTACCTGCGCTCACTGGGGGTGTGTACAGAATCCAGAGGGGCTCCTTCATCCCAAGTGCTATAATATGCCAATCATGGTGTAATCAATAACATCTGCTACTGTGGGCAACCCACTCCAATCATAAATCAGTAATACTTGTTGCAGCGTGCAGCCCGACCCCAACAATAACCTCACAATCATGCCCTCGACCTCGCTCAGTCATCAATCTCTCCAGTCCCCCGGGCTCATATAGTCATAAAAAAATCAGCCCAAAATAATGATGTGATGTATCAATAAATGGTAACAGAGACTGAGATATGATATGCATATAAATGCGTACGACTGAGTATGTAATTATAATATAAGAAAATAACTCAATACCAAAAATGACTTCAGTGGGTCCCAACGGATTAAGCATGTAGCCAAGATATGGTTTCTAACATGGATCACAACTCAATAGCTCTAGTATGTAGAGATTTCATGGTTACAAATAAGATTAGGTACCACAGAAATAATGGAGTTACAATTCACACGGTGCACGCCCACACATCTGTCACCTAGCATGTGCGTCACCTCAACACCAAACACAAAACACGTATATTCAGGGTTCATACCCTCAGCACCAAGTTTAGAAGTGTTACTTACCTCGAACAAGCCAAATCTAATACCGAGCAAGACAAACGATGCTCCAAAGATGCCATCACGCGTGTAGCGACCTTTGAACACCTCGAAACTAGCCAAAAGCAATTCAAATACATCAAATAATGCCAAAGGAAACAAACCTAATCGATAAGGGTCGAATATTTAAACCGAATCCCAATATCGACCAAAAAATCAAACCCAGGCTCGCACCCCGGAACCCGACAAAATTCATAAAATCCGACAACCCATTCAATTACGAGTCCAACCATACTAGTTTCACCCACATTTGACTCCGAATCGATGATCAAAACTCAAAAATTCACTCTATAAAACTTTGGACAAAACCGCGCAATTTTCTCTTTAAAATTCACAATTCCAATTACCAAAAATGAAGATATATTCACAAAATATAACCAAAACCGAGTAGAGAACACTTATCCCAATTCATATGGTGAAAATCGCCTAAAAAATTGTCTAAATCCGAGCTCCCCAACTCAAAATATGACCAAATGAACAAACTCTCGATATTAAATATTTTTGCCTAGCTATTTTTCCTCGTTTCGTGTGCCAAATGATCTCAAAACTCGCTTTTGATGCCTCCAATGGATTTTTTTGTGAAATTTTAGTCACATTAGGCTTTTGAATCACTCCATTTGACCTTACAACGAAGGAGATATGTAGGTTTCAATATTTGGAAATTGTGTAGATTTTGAAATACGAAATCAGTGGTAATTTCGTAATTAATCTGAAAAATCTGGCAATCCAATTCTTAGGAAAATGACCATAAACTCCTCATACGATGTCCAAATTCGACGATCATTTTTGCTATGGCTCCGTAATCACGATACGGATCTAATGCTTTATAAAAACAGAAATTGGAGCTCATTTGCCTAATATGGTACAATTTATTCTTGAAGATACGATGTCAAAACATAAAAAACGAGCGCAACACAACCCAACCCAAACCTATCGAAACTTACTGGAGTCCCTCAGGACCCCGTTCGAACATACCAACAAGTCTCATAAAATAACACGGACCTATTCGAGGCCTCAAATCACGCATTACAGCATCGAAATGACAAATCGCGCCTCAAACCAAACTTAGTGAACTTTTCCAAACCTTCAAATTCTAATTTTTCGCCAATTAGTGTCGAATCCTTCTAGAAATATCCAATTGCAAATCTGGGCATACATCCGAGTCCAAAATCACCATCCATACCTAACGGAATCATAAAAACTCCAATCCGAGGTCAAATGCTAAAATGTCCAACTTCGTGAACTCTTCCAACTTAAAGCTTCAATGATGAGGTTCATTCTTCCAAATCGATTATGAACAACCTAAAAATCAAAACCGACGATTCACACAAGTCATAATACGTCATGCAATGATACTCGCGGCTTCAAACTACCGAGAAAAGTGCAAATGCTCAAAACGACCGGCCGGGTCGTTACACGTGCTATGTGAAAGCCGTGTACGCAAGGTAACAAGTGGGTACACGGCTTATATGTGGTGTTTGACCGGTTTGGGCTACTTAGATTCTTTTCATGCTTTAATTGAATTGTCATATCATGTTCTAAATTCTTATAGTCAATCTACTATTACTTGTGTTGGTCTATCCTTACCTACCTTAAATGACTTTGTTAACACTTGTTCCACATCTTACTTAAAATTTTGTTCTTATGCTTTAGTTGAACTTGTTGCCTCTTTCATTGTTACATTTTATATCTTCCATTTTTGATTTTCATTATTTGAAGTTATCGTTATATGTTGTCTCTTCCATTGTTGATTTATCATTATTTGAAGTTATTGTTACATGTTATCTCTTTTATTGTCGATTATCATTTTTTGAAGTCATTGTTACATGTTATATCTTTCATTTATTATTATCCTTATTTGAAGTCGTCGGTATATGTTATCTCTTCCATTGTGAGTTATTCTTATTTAATATCGTGGTTACACATTATCTTTCTCATTGTTGAATTATTGGTGTTGAAGCTGTGAAAGACGTTATCACATTGAGGTAAAGTGTTAATTGTTGAGATATCTTTCTTGTTAAGAAATTTACATTCATTATTACTGTCGATAATGTTGTACACATTGTGGTTGAGCCATGATCTATTGTTGTGGAAACATTGATATGGTTGATAATTGGCAAGTTATGATAAATGGGCACATGTGGTGCGAATTATTACTGTGGTGTGATATTGATGCTCATGCGGTGGTATAAGGATAAGGGTTAATGTGTATACGGAGGTATAATGTTAGACTTATGTTTGTGTTGCTTGTAAGGGAATTACTTGAATTCATACGGCCCATAAGGTGGGCTAAAGTACGTGTAGCTATTTCAAAAAAAATATTTTCAAAACTATCTTTTTGTAAGGCTCACGCGATGGTATAATGAAAGATTGTGATTAAAATTGAGAAATTTGAATACGAAACGGTACCTTGATCGTGATTTTTATTATACGAGATGGTACCTCGATTGTGATTCTTGTTGTGTACGAGGCGGTACCTCGTTGTTGTTTAATCAATGTTGTAAACAGTTATTGGTGAAATACTTTTTGTTGCTTTTTATTTTTCCCTGTCTTATCGGTTTAGATTCGTATTTGACTTTGGTGGTTCTCTTTAATTTCTTCCTTTATGTTATCTCTATGCTTAAAATTCTGATATTAGTTAACAGTTATTTCTCCACCTTCTATTATTTATTGTTATTATGTTATAAACAGTTTATTATGTCCTAATAGGTGTCTTTACCTAGCCTCGTCACTACTCTAATGAGGTTAGACTTGATACTTACTGGGTAACTTGTGGTGTACTTATATTACGCTTCAACACATCTTTAGTGCATATCCAGGTATGTCTGCCTGTGCAGGATGCTAGAGGTTGATTGTGTAGCTGCTTTTGGAGACTTCAAGGTATACCGACTCGACTTCCACAGGCCTCGGAGTCACCTTCTGTTTTAGACATTCTACTATTCATTTCTTATTTCATAGAGTATTGTATCTCGAGACTATTAGTACTTTCTTATAGAGCCTATGATTCTGTTCCACCAGGTTTTGGGGAAGGTGTTAGATATTGTACTATTGAGTATATTATCATACTGTGAAGGTTTTATTTGAGGTTTTAGTAGTATTTCTGCTTTTTCTCTATGCATGTTAGGCTTACATAGTCGTAGAGACTAGGTGCCCTCACGACATCCTATAGAGGGAAATTGGGGTCGTGACAAGTTGGTATCAGAGCTCTAGGTTCATAGTTGTTAGGGGTAATAAGCAGGTTTAATAGAGTCTTACAGATTGGTACAGAGACGTCTGTACTTATCTTAGAGAAGTTACAGAACTGTTAGGAAAACTTCACTTCTTTGTTCCTTATGGTGCGAATTAGTTGACTTTGAAAAATACATCTTTGACTTTCTATTCTCTCATAGATGGTGCAAACACACATTGTTGGATCCTTTGATCAGATACCTGCACCCTTGCTAGAGCCGCAAGAGAATGGGGTCGGGGCAGAGGCCGGGGAGGGGCACATGGTGTAGCTAGAGCACCTGACCGAGCTTCGATAACAGAGCCACTAGTAGCTCTAGTTGGGGGACAGGCACCCGAGACGCGTGTTGCCACCCCTTCACTTTAAGAGACTCTCACACAGTTCTTGAGTATGTTCGGTACTCTAGTTGAGGCGGGGTTGATTCCACTTGCACCAACCACATCTCAGGCTAGAGGAGGAGCTCAGACTCCCACGGCCCGTACCCCAAAGCAGCTGGTCCATGTTGATCAGGTCGCAGAGGTTATACTAGTGCAACCTATTGTTCTGGTTCAACCCGAGGTTAGGGCAATAGCAGCTGAGGAGGAGCATCTTAGACTTGAGAGGTTCAAGAAGTATCATCCTCCTACTTTAAATTGCTTAGCTTCAAAGGATGCTCCGGATTTTCTAGAGAAGTGTTATCGTATTCTCTATACCATGGGTATTGTGGAGATGAGTGGGGTTGCTTTCACTACATTTCAGTTGTCCGGAGCAGCGTATAGGTGGTGGCGAGTTTATGAGGAGGGTAGCCTAGCCGATGAAACTTTACTTATATGGACTCGGTTTTCAGAGATGTTCTTGAGAGAGTTTGTTCCTTAGAACCTTAGGGACACAGTGTCAGAGTATGCTGCCCGATTCAGTGATAAGTCCTGGCATGCACCTAATTTGGTTTCTACAGTCAGAGAGCGAGTACGTCGATTTATCGAAGGGCTCAACTATGGTATTAGATTCAACACGGCTTGAGATTTGAAGACAGATACCCCATATCAAAAAGTGGTATAGATTGTTTGGAGGTTGGAGGCTATGCGGGACCGTGAGAGAGAGGACTAGGAGGCTAAGAGGCCTCGAGCTACTGAAGGATTTAGTAGTGGCCAAGCCGCAACTACAAATCGTCATGGTAGAGGCTATGTGAGCCTTCCAGTTTACTCAGCACTTACAACTTCTAGTGGTTCTCTGGTTATTCTGAGGTCTCAGGTTGTACACTTTTTTCAGCCACTTTCTAGTTCACATCCTACACGGGGGTGCCTTCATCGGTTAGTCCAGACGACCTGTTTCGAGCTAGTCCCAGCAGCCACGCCTAGTGAGAGCTTTCTTTGAGTGTAGTGATACCCCTTATATGGTTAGAGACTTCCTCAAACTCAAGAGGGTTACACCTCCACTGACTACTCAAGCTCAATGAATTCAATCAGGTCCGTATATTTCTCATGCCGTGTTTGCTTCCTCAGTTTTTGCTCCACCTGTACAACCAGCTAGGGTTGGGGGATAGGCGGGTAGAGGTCGCCCGGGCCAGATATCATGCTTTTTCAGGTAGGACGGAGGCAGTCGCTTTAGACGCAATCATTACATGTATGGTTCGGTATTTTCATGGATATGCATCAGTCTTCTTTGATATGGGATCCACTTATCATATGTGTCATCTTACTTTGCTCCGTATTTGGATATATCTCGTGATTCTTTGAGTTCTCCTATTTATTTGTTCACATCTGTGGGAGATTCTACTGTTGTGGACCGTGTGTATCGGTCGTGTTTAGTTGTTATTAGTGGTTTTGAGACTAGAGTTTATTTATTATTAATTAGTATGGTAGACTTTGATGTTATTTTGGGCATGGACTGGTTTTCTCCCTATCATGTTATTCTTGATGGTCACGCCAAGACGGTGACGTTGGATATGTTAGGGTTGCTACGGTTGGAGTGGAGGGGTATATTAGATTATGTTCCTAGCAGGGTTATATTCTATAGGCTCAATGGATGGTTGAGAAAGGGTGTGTTGCTTATCTAGACTTTGTGATAGATGTCAGTGCTGATACTCCTACCGCTGGGTCAGTTTTGGGAGTGAGAGACTTCCATGATGTATTTCTAGCAGATCTTCCGAGTATGCTGCCCAATAGATATATCAATTTTGGTATTGACTTATTGCCGGTCACTTATCCCATTTCTATTCCGCCATATCGTCTGGCCCCAGCGGATTTGATGAAGTAAAAAGAGCATTTGCAAGAGATGCTTGATAAGGGTTTCATTCGGCCTAGTGTGTCGCCGTGGGATGCTCTGGTCTTATTTGTGAAGAAGAGTGATGGTTCTATGCGCATGTGTATTGACTATCGGCAGTTGAGCAAGGTTACAGTGAAGAACATGTATCCATTGCCACACATTGATGACTTATTTGATCAGCTACAGGGTGCTAGAGTATTCTCAAAGATTAATTTGCGGTCTGGGTATTATCAACTGAAGATTCAAAATTCGAATATTTCGAAGACTGCCTTTAAGACACGGTATGGTCACTACGAGTTCCTTGTGATGTTATTTGGGGCTAACCAATGCCCCAACAACATTTATGCACCCGATGAACAATTTATTCCAGATATATCTTGATTCATTCGTCATTGTGTTTATTGACGACATCTTGGCGTACTCCCGCAGTCGGGAGTATCATGAGCAGCACCAGAGGATCGTGCTTCAGACCTTGAGAGAGAAGAAGTTGTATGCAAAATTCTCAATGTAGGAATTCTGGCTTGATTCAGTGGTGTTTTGGGTCATATGGTGTTGAGTGAGGGGATCAAGGTAGATCAGAAGAATATTGAAATTTTTTAGAGTTGGCCCAGACCATCTTTATCTACTATGATTCAGAGTTTCCTAGGTTTGGACGGGTATTAGCGCCATTTTGTAGAGCGTTTCTCATCCAATGCCGCACCTATGACCAGATTGACCTAGAAATCTGCCCCTTTTAGATGGTCCGAAGAGTGTGAGGCGAGCTTGCAAAAACTCAAAATTGCTTTGACTATAGCCCCAATGTTGGTGTTTCCTACAGGTTCGGGGTCTTACACTTTGTATTGTGATGCGTCACGTGTAGGCCTTGGTGTGGTGTTGATGCAAGTCGGCAGGGTGATTGCCTACACGACTCGGCAATTGAAGACCCATTAGAAGAATTATCGGGTCCACGACTTGGAATTGGTAACTATTGTTCATGCATTGAAGATTTGGCAGTACTATTTGTATGGTGTCCTTTGTGAGGTCTTTATCGACCACCTGAGTCTACAACATCTACTCAAAAAGAAAGATATTTACTTGCGGCAGCGAAGATGGTTAGAGGTTCTTAAAGACTATGATATCACTATTCTATATCATCTCGGGAAGGTCAACGTGGGCTGATGTCTTGAGTCAACTGTTACACTCCATGTTTTTGTACATTAAAGTACGCCATGAGTAAATTGATATAAGCTCGGGAATGAGATTATTTTTGAGGTTATAATTATTAGTAACTTCAAACAAGTGATAATTAAATTCGCAAACAAGTGATAAGTAAATTCGTGAAGGTTAGAGGGTAGACGAATCAAAGAAAATGAGTTTCGTCGAAGTTTGACATTTTGGGATAAAATACGGTCTGAGCTATAATACCCGGTATTTATGGACTAGTGCCATAAAAGATACCACATGACCATAATAGTAAGGTGTATAAGGTGTGTTAAAAGTGAGTAGTATTTTAAATAATTTGAGATGATCCTTAATTATGTGAATAATTGCTTAATTATTGATTAACGGGGGAATTAACAAGTTAATTATTAATTAGTGGTTGATTAACTAAAGTCTTTGGATAAAAGACCAAGCCAAAAACGTGGCAACCCCATTCCAAGATTTGTGACTCCTATATTAGGATGAAATGTGTCACACTTGAAGAACTTAAGTGACACTAAGCTAGACATGTGGGGTCCACCTAATAATTAGGGATAACTTTCCAAATTCAACATTATCTTCAAATCTCTTAAGAAAAGAACACAGTAACGTTCTTTCTAAGAGAGCTCAACCAAGCTTTCCATTTTCATGTAACATTATTCCTAAACTCTTGAGAAGAGTTTTAGCGAGCTTTCCATTACACAACATTGATTCTAAATCTCTTGATAAAGGTTTTCGACAAAGATGATTTTGCAATAGTAACATTATTTCTTTGAGCATTTCATACAGATTGTTCCCTATTTCGATCTCGCCGTTACGTGTTTCATCGCAATTAACGTGTGTTAGAGGGATTACTAAGAGAATCGACTCAGGTGTTTTAAGGCTATCCCTTATTTGTTTTGGCATGATCCATACGACACAAACGAAACAAGAAAATTTAAAATTTCCATACATAACTCTGTTCATAGAAATATTAGAGATGCTTATGTTCTTGACTCCCCATGTGTCATATTATTCTATCATTTGTTCATGGATCTCAGAAAATACGTAAGTTGATAAAGTTTATTTCGTGATATTAATCAAAGGCATAATGGACTTATGACACTCCGAAAGATTTTATTGACGTACTTCTTAGGCATTGCATTCATTTACATTGACCTATGACCATATGGCATTATTCTGACAACCCAAACCGATGGGCCGCGATGGGCACCAGGTACCTTACTCAACCGAGTACCAACATAACGTATCTTTTTTATTACATCATCATAGGTAAGTGGTCCAGAAGGGACGTTATGAGATAACCACAGTAAACATGAGGGAATACCCGACATTGAACGACCCAACCTGATATAGAAACTCATACCTGTGACATACGGGCCTATAAGGCCAATGTGATCCATTATATACTTAACATATAGGTCGACAAGGCCATAAAAGTATCCGTATACATGACATATGTCTACAAGCCTCTAAGAGTACATATTTGTCATAAAGGTCGGGACAGGGCCCCACCATACCAAACAATACACATCTAAATCATATTGACCAAACAAGCAACTCCGAAGCAAACGGAGCACACCAACATCTTTCGCTGGGCTGATAGCCTACTGGGAGGACTCTCGACCTGTCTATCAGGACTTGCGGGCATGAAAAGTAGCATCCCTAGGTAAAAGAGACGTAAGTACAAATAATGTACCGATTATGTAAGGAATGAAAATCAGTAAATAATAGACAATAGACATGAGAGAAACATGGAGTAAAAGACTCGACATGTAGGTTTGGATAACTTTGTAAATCATGTAATACTTATAGTGTCATGCATATGCGTATGAATGTCATGTCGTGCATAGGTACATGTGTTCATAACATCATCAAGCCTCTGAGGGCATCCCATCATATCATCTCAGCCTCTGTGGGCAAATCATTAACGTATACTAGCTGATTAGGTTATGGTGCGTATATAACGCCGTATTTTTTTTTCCATATCCCATATACATATATATATTTACACACACACACACACACATATATACACGTATATAACGCCATCCGGTCATGAGTCAATGTAAATGAATACAATGCATGAGATGTACGTCAATAAAATCTTTCAGAGTGTCATAAGACCATTATGCCTTTGATTAATATCATGAAATAAACTTTATCAATTTACGTATTTTCTGAGACCCATGAAAATATGATAGAATAATATGACATATGGGGAATCAAGAACATAAAAATCTCTAGTATTTCTATGAATAGAGTCATTTATGGAAATTACGCATGTGCTCGTTTCGTTTGTGTCGTATAGATCATGCCAAAAGAAAGAAGGGATAGCCTTAACATACCTGAGCCAATTTTCTTGACAATCCCTCTAACACACGTCTTTTGTAAAGAACACATAACGACGGATCGAAGTAGGGAAAAATTCATATGATATTCTTGAGAAAGATTACACGTACTCTCTTAAAATTGAAAAATCTCACGTTGCTAAGGTGCTAAGAAATCTTGTTTGAATTTGTGTTTCAAGATATTCACGTTACTAGTTACATGAATCCTTGTATGAATTGACTGGAGTCTTAATCCTTCATGTTGTAGAGATATCCAATCTCTTTAAGTGATTTAGAGGAATGTCCTAAACCTTGGTGGGTGTGGGCCCCACTAGGTGATGACTAAGCTTTGGCCTAAAGCCCCTAACATGCAACCTTGTTTTTGTGACTTAAGACTCATCATCCATGCCTCGTTGGGCTTCCACGTTAGAAGGGGGGTTACACTTTATCCAAAAAATCACTCCTTTCCATAATACATTTGTTAATCCCCCACTAATCCAATAATGAACCAATTACCCACATAATTAGAATTATCTCAAATTAAAATACTACTCATTTTTATCACACCTTATATACTTTACTATCATGGTCATGTGGTACCTTGTATAATACTAGTCCATAAACACAGAGTATTATAGCTTGGACCGTATTTTATCCCAAAATATCAAACTTCGGTGAAACTCATTTTCTTCGATTTGCTTACCTCTCACCTTTACATATTTACTCATCACTTATTTGAAATAGCATATTGCTTATAATCTCAAAATAATCTCATTCCCGAACTTACGTCGATTAGCTTACGACGAAACTTCAATATACGAAAATGCGGGATATAACATCTCATTTCCAAGCTTTCATCAATTTACTTATGGCGTACTTTCACGTACGGAAACATGGGGTGTAACATCATTTCCCCCTTTGGAACATACATCCTCGAATGTTGGCTGATGCACTTATCATTATCATAACTTATAGCTCTTGTGAATACTTTAATATTCTCCTTTCCATTTAGGCAACTGTTCTTTGAACCAATCCAAAGGACAGGGAGTTTCCCCCCTTGTACCTTCTATCACGCACCACGACTTGTACCTTCTATCACGCAGCCTGTACGACTCTGACCTTGTATATGTGCATGTGTGACTCTTTTCCCCTTTTTCCTGCAGCTTTTATCCAACATCTAGTTCTCACTTTATGAACATATACATAGCTTGAGAAGATATCCCTCTAGGCATTCATAGGTACACTGTCGCTCTTTACTCAGTACTTTGTTGAACTTACGAATATTGCTATATCTTGTTTCATAAACCCGGTTATTTATCTGCATGATTTTACTGGATCTAGCTAGGTCATACTATACCATAACTCTTACTTTGATTTATCATTGTTGAGGTCTGCTACCAAATTCCAGCTTACTCTTGTTACTTATCCCAATAAATCTAAGTCTTTTAATACTTCCTCATTATTGATCATCTTAAGATTGATGACCTAATCTCATTTCATACTTTTTGACTTTTGTCCATCCATTGTTGATTCACTCTAATATTGATTTACAATTTACCACTGATAACTTGAAACTTCTTACGTAATCACTAGGGCCCATGTTGCATCGAGGACCATTTGAAGTGATTTTCCTGATCCACCTGGGGGCGATACGATACTATACTTCCAAAATCGTATTTCATAGAATCCCAATGTGATTTACCTTATGTGGGTATTTTAATCCTGTAAAATTCATGAAATCATTACTCAATCAAAAGACCAAACGTCATCCTTCATCTATCACAATTACACCCTCATTCTACTACCAAGGCAGCATTCCATCTCTTCTAAATGCTACTAGTCTTAGACTCCTTTGAGTTCATTCAGGCTATACTGAGCTTTCTATGACTTAGAGAACCCATCAGCTCTCTTGTTTTCACGGGCTTAATACCGAGGGCTTATCCACTTTTGTCACCTTCCCACTTGCTTTTTCTTATCCTTACTCATGTCTTCCTAAAATCTTGTCGCTCTACACACTTTAGCTTGCAACCTACACATATCTTGTTATACTATTTGCAACCTTCCTTCAACAGTATTTCCCCATAGATTTCCTTATGTTATTCTGGAACATCAAGAGAGACATCACATCGTCTCTAACTCCTCTTTACTCTCATAACTAGACCTCTCGATACCTAGAACCCATAGGCTGGTACTATTCTAACTAACTTTATGGTAGGGACGTTATAGAATATGGTTATTGTACTATCTCTGTTGCACCTCTGATATTAAGAGTGATTCTGCTATATTCTCAATCAAGGTGTCTATTATTTTATGGGTCCAATGATCAGACTCCTGGCTTACTTATTGATGTAACTCTTAAGTTTCCTCTTCCTTTTGATCAATCTTTATGTAGGCTTAAGCTATCTTCCAATCTGCGGTTCATGGTATTACCTTGGCCGTTCATGGACGCTATGAAATACCCATGATACAATCTTCTGACAGTTCAATCTTTTGTCTATGACCTGGACTCAATTCCTTCCTTTAACTTATACCGAAGTCTTCTACGGTTGTATGATTGTCAACATATATGCTGCATGGATAATACTCCAAAATCTTAGGTACATTCACAATGTAATTATCTCTGGATCATTGATCAAATAATTCCTTTCATTCCTTCTCAACTTTCTTTAAAGAAAGCAATTGCTTTTCCTGGTCGTTCTGTCACTTGTTGAATGAATACTTGGCTTATCTTAGTGCCCACACATATTGTCCACGATAGTGCCACTTTCTTATGGGGTGCATATAATGTTGTTGTGAGACTGTTGTTACAAGACCATTTTCTGTTTAGGTCACTACGCTTAGGTTGAAGCCTTTTTCCTTATTTCCTCAGCTAGTCTTTCATTGTCGTACTTAGGGAAGAACCTCTGACTCTTGTAAAGTTGCGAGCTTATTATATCGTATACCCAATAAAACTTTTGATGTTCTTCCTCGCCTATAATTATCCGTAGTTACTTACCTCCACGCCCTTGTGCTTGTAGGGTTGCTTCTGGACTGATATTTTGACTGTCTTCCCAGTGGCACTCTTTTTTACGGTACCTTTAACTACCCCAACTCTAATCTGAATATTTCTCAAGGATCATGATATCATAATTGCGAGGCTGAATTCCCTATATTGGGTTTTATTATGTTTATCTTGCACGATCTGTTGATTTGCCTGTATCCTCTTGTCTAGCCATAACTAGGACCTTTCTGAATCAACTACTAACTACTCGTTGGCCCATTCTCATATCAATATTCTGCGTAATCTTTCTTAGGTCATTTCCTTTGTCTTAACTTACCTCTCACACTAGCTCCTTATTTATCAATAACATCCCAGGCAGGAACCCTTACTTTCTTTCCTTGACGTCGTGTTTTCATAATGTTATGGGATCGTAGCATATCTGTAGGATTTGAATAAGTGAAATCTGATCCCTTTTTTTTTTATCTCATTTTTCCTTTACCATTCCATAGTTACTAGAACCACATAATTCTGACTTAATGCCACATCACCCCATATTCCCCCCTTTTAGGGGAGTACTACAATTTAGATCTATGGCTATCTACCTGTAGATGTTTTACCTCTTCATCTTTGACATCTTTTCACATCATTGATGATCCTTACTCTCCTTGCGGTAATCCTTCTACACCAAGGATAACAAAATTCATGATGACATTTAGTGTAACTGGAACACATAGTCCCTTAAGCTTAACTTTTCTCACATTGCTTGCTTTAAGGAAGCGTCTTCCTGAATGACCATTAAAGATTATTCTTTTGTCGTCCATTCTATTATCGCCAGAATGCAATGATGTCGACCATTATCAAATCACACATACCCTAATTCATATTTAGTTTATCTTGTTCACTAGCCCATACTGATTTCTATTTATTTGGGGTCTAACTTTTCCTTCTGGTAATCATGTTAGAGTCACAAACTTATTTCTCGAAATGAGGTTGTAACATTATAACCTATACTCTTTTGTTGTCTCAAGTCCTGTCACCTCTCTTATTTTTCTTCCCTTGTCTATAGACTTTGTAATACTGTCATCATTTTTTTGGTCTACCGTTTTCATTCATGTATCACATCTTACTCATAATGCTTCATTAACTCTCTTCTTATTTTCCTGCTAACATTTCTGTCTATCACCTTATTCTGAAATCTTCAATAAGACATTCTTTTGCTTTTAGCACCCTTTGCTCCATCCATTGGCTCTTCAGGTTGCCTAACAGTTTTTCTCTACTAGGGACAGGAGCCACACTAAGGTAATATTTATCCCTTCAAGGCTTCCAGTGCCTATCTTCGTAGTACTCATATCCAACTGCACTATTTTAGAGTGTACCATACTAGTTTCTCACAAGGAGATCTATTATCACATTTGCAATATCCTTCGGAAATATCAACTAACGCAAACAATCCATCTACCAGTTTGGGTTACTCTAACTCCAGGCGGATCCTGATATCCATCCTTCTCTTATACTACTTTTTTTTGTCCCCATAGAGCATAAATGAGATAGGTGTGGCCAATTGTACATACCTCTTTTATTGTTGATGGTAACTCAAAAGGGTTATATTCCTCTGCCAGATTGTAAATACTGTAAATCTTCATTAATTGAGTACCTCGTTCCCTTCTTCACCTTACTTATTTTACTTGTTGAGACTTGTGTCCATCTTGTGATTCTCTTAATCCTTTTTACCATTCGAGTGGATAGATATTCTTTCCTTAAGGCATCCTTATCAAGAAGCTTACACGTCTTAGTACACACATGTTCTGCTGAAGAACTCACATCTATTCATCATAAGCACGATGCAAAATTGAGTTCCTCTGACTCAAATCTTCCACAACCATATTCAATCTCTTACTAACCGTCTTTCTAGCTCTAGGCATCGTCGTATTATGAATAAGATAGTGTTTAGGAAATTGAGTTCTTATAACTGAGCTCTACCACACGATCTGGAGTAAGAAGAAAGACTGACATTCCTAAAAGCCCTGTAGCCTCCTGCTTATAAGTGTGGTGCACAACACACCCATAAACAAGACTCTACTAGACACGACTTGTAGACTCCCTAGGACAGAACTGCTTTGATACCACTTCTGTCACGACCCAAACTGATGGGGCACGACGGGTACCCGGTACCTTACTTAACCGATGCAACATATCTTTCTTATTACAACATCATAGGTAAGTGGGACAGAAGGGGCGTCATGAGATAACCATATTAAACATGAGGGAATACCCGGCATCGAATGACCCAACCTGATATAGAAACTCATACCTGTGACATACAGGCATATAAGGCCAATGTGATCCATTATATACTTAACATATAGGCCGACAAGGCCATACAAGTATCTGTATATATGAAATCTGTCTATAAGCCTCTTAGAGTACATACTTATCATAA
The DNA here is from genome assembly GCA_005239525.1 of Nicotiana knightiana. Lineage (NCBI taxonomy): Eukaryota > Viridiplantae > Streptophyta > Magnoliopsida > Solanales > Solanaceae > Nicotiana > Nicotiana knightiana. The sequence continues at coordinate 38,694 of ML369173.1, forward strand.
AGGTCGGGATAGGGCTCCGCCATAATTTAACAATACACATCTAAACCATACTGACCAAACAAGCATCTCCGGAGCAAACGGAGTGCACCAACATCTTCCGCTGAGCTGATAGCCTACTGGAAGGACTCTCGACCTGTCTATTGGGACCTGTCAATAAAATCTTCGGAGTGTTATAAGACCATTATGCCTTTGATTAATATCATGAAATAAACATTATCAACTTACGTATTTTATGAGACCCATGAACAAATTACAGAATAATATGACACAGGGGGAATCAAGAACATAAACATCTCTAGTATTTCTATGAATAGAGTCATTTATGGAAATTGCGCATGTGCTCATTTCGTTTGTGTCGTATAGATCATGCCAAAAGAAAGAAGGGATAGCCTTAACATACCTGAGCCTATTTTCTTGACAATCCCTCTAACACACGTCTTTTGAAAAGAACACATAATGACGGATCGAAGTAGGGGAAAATCCGTATGATATTCTTGAGAAAGATTGCACCGTACTCCCTTAAAATTGCAAAATCTCACATTGCTAAGAAATCTCGTTTGAATTTGTGTTTCAAGAGATTCACGTTACTACTTACATGAATCCTTGTATGAATTGATTAAAGTCTTAATCCTTCATGTTGTAGAGATATCCCATCTCTTTAAGTGATTGTGCTTGCATAATTTTCTGAAATCGTAGCATATCTATAGGATTTCAATAAATGCAATCTCGTTCCGTTCGCCTTTATACCACATTATTACTTTACTATTCCATAGTTACCTCTTCATCTTTAGTGTTTTTTTTCACATCTTCGCTGACATCTTACTCGCGTTGTGGTAATCCTTCTATACCATGGATTATTGAATTTCTTACGCACAAGGGTGACATTTAGTGTAACTGGCACACATAGTCTCTTAAGCTTAACTCTGCTCACATTGCTTGCTTTAAAAGCATCTTATGGGGATATAACTTTATGGCTTATACTCTTTTATGGCCTCAAGGCCTGTCACTTCTTGTCTTTTCCTTCACTTGAGTATAGACTCTGTCACCGTGCCATATTTTGATTTACCATTATCATCCATTTATCATATCTTAATCATAATGCTTCATTCACTCTCTTCTTATTCTCCGGCTAATATTTTTGTCTATTACTTTATTATGAAAACTTCAGCAAAATATTCTTTCACTTTTAGCTCCCCTTGCTTCATCTCACTGGCTCTTCGGAAGGCCTAACATTCCCCTTTTTTCCTTTTTTTACTCGGGGCTGGAGTCATACTAAGGTTAATATTTATTCCTTATAGGATCCCACTGCCTATCTTCTGAAATTTTTAGTTTTCATATGTGATTATACTATTCTAGAGTTCACCATCTAGGTGTCTCATAAGGAGATATATTACCACATTTGCACTATCCTTCGGAAATATCAACTAATGCTAACAATCCATCCACAATTTTGGGTTACTCTAACCCCAATTTGATCCTGATATCCCATCCTTCTCTTAAACTATATCTGTCAGCTCACATAGGGCATAATTGATATGGGTGTGGCTAATTGTATATATCTCCGTTACTTTTGAGAGTAACTCAGAATACATACATTTCTCTGCTTGAATTGTAAATACTGTTAATCTTCATGAACTGGGTACATCGTACCCTTCTTCACCTTGCTTCTTTTACTTGCTAAAACTTGTGTCTACCTTCCAATTCTCTTAATCCTTTTTACTATACGAGTGGGTAGGTATTATTGCCTTAGGGATCCTTATCAAGAAGCTTACACATCTTAGTACACCCATGATCTACTAAATACCTCACATTTACTCAGCATAAGCATGATGTAAAATCGAGTTCCTCTGACTTAACTCTTCCACAACCATATTCAATCTCTTACCAACTATCTTTCTAGATGTAGGTATTGTTGTATTACGAATAAAATAGAATTTAGGAGTTCAAATTCTTACAACTGAGCTCTACCACACGATATAGAGTAAGAAGAAAGAGTGGCAGTCCTAAATGCCCTGTAGCTTCCTGCTTATAAGTGTGGTGCACAACACACCCATAAAAAAGACTCTTCTATACACAACTTGTAGATTCCATAAGGCAGAACTACTTTGATACCATTTTTTTCATGACCCAAACCGAGGGGCCACGACGGGCACCCGGTGCCATACTCGGCCCGAGCATACCACTCTGTAACTATGAACTCTGGATGGGCTACCCTCAACTTAGGTCTATGAGGCCATATTCTGAATCATCTGAAAATAATGTCTATCTCATATGAAGGATAAACATATCAAAAAGATGATATACATAAATGTACAGGCTGACGAAGCCGTGAAAATCTACTGGTAAACAAAATATACATGACTCGTCTACAAGCCTCTAGAGAAAATTGAATTGTATTATGGTCGGGACAGGGCCTCGACCTACCCATCAAACCTGTATATATAAAATGGACTGCAAGGTCTAGACCTGGTAGCTCCGAGAAAGTGGAGCTTACCAACTAAGCTGATGTTTGACTATGTCGGCTGGGAGGGTTGTCCAATTGTCTATCAGGACCTGCAGGCATGAAATGCCACATCTCCGGCAAAAGGGACGTCAATAAGAAATAGTGTACCGAGTATGTAGTGCCACAGTATAATCGAAAGCTGAAACTGAACTGATAATATAATAACTGAAAGTAAGTGAGAGTCAAAGATAATCTGAAGATATGCTTACCTGCTGATACTGACTCAACTCTCCCAATATAGAAACTAAAATATTTGTTCGATCTTATAAGGCTCGGTATATGTAACTGCTCTGCCGTAGTAGGCTCGCTCATAGAAGCTCGACCATATTAGACTCTATATCTCGGCTTCACTCATATGCATTCGGCCACAGTAGGCTCGGTATATAACTTACCATCTGATCTGAAGTTGCCCAATAGGGGTTGCCCACCGATTATAGCTCGATGGTGGTGAAAATATTGTAATACTATATATATATAGACCCTCTGATCTCTTGACTGGAAGAAGACAATACTCAATGGAATATAAGGTCCCGATAAGGGAGAATATTGTAACTTATGAGACTAGGAAAATATACATAAATTCAGGACTATGAATTTCTCTTTATGACTCGTATTCAAACTCATGTAGTTACGAGATCATGACAAAATGAAGGAAGAACTTAGCCTTACATACTTGTATGATCTCTTCCTTATTAGTCAACCAAGCTCAACACAACTTCTTGCATCTACAACAAGTGAAATGATATTGCCGTTAACATATAATGTCGTACCACCATATTTGGCTAGTCGTATGGCTTAAGAAAAATCGGGCAGAAACTCCCCTATTTTTAATACATCCCAAAGACCACTAAGGGTCATCAACATCCAACAAAAATAACTATAACCAACAATAGCAACAACAACAATATAATCCAATATGAGTTTTTCCGATTATCTTAACAATCATATTGAGCGGCAAAGTCATTTTTACTCATAATAAGATACAAACTGAATCCAACACTTATTCCATAAATTAGTTTACAACCTTCAAAACATCATACTTATATGTACCATATTATTTCTAGTCTTAAACATCCACAAAATGCCTTGCAAAATAGCTCCATACGTCTAGCACCTTAATTTTTACCGTCAATCACTTGTTTTTCATCTTTTCTTCTTCAATCAACTTAATTAACACCGAGAAAAGCTTAACAACAGAAGCCACAACATTATCAAATTATTTCTCTCAATTTCCAGCCACCACAAAACATATATTTAGACACAAAACAGCTCAACCAAAAAGACAACCATATTCCCATGTTCTTTCAAAAGCTATCTTAAGGTTTTTCACTCAAACAACACAACCGGCACAAGATTAGCCTTAGACACAATCAAGAAGATATTATGTATACCTTGAACAACAGTTAGAACTCTTAACCCAATATTAACTTAGCTTGCAATAGCCCTCAATCACACCACAACATTATAGAAGCATTCTCTTGTAGTCTTTAACACCTTTGATGATGATTTGAGTTGATTTCCCTTAAGTTTGGTTCTTGGGATCTTGGACAAGTTCTTAGAGAACATTGAGTTTGTTTTGGTGTAAGTGTTATGTGTATTATGAAGAGATATACAATGGAGAAGATAGCTTATAAGCCCACCGCCTAAATTCTCCAAGCAGGTGGGTAAGCTGCCTGCTTCGCAGCTTGAGCGGTGCGACTTCGGACACTTTGTAATGACCCGACCGGTCGTTCCGTGAGATTTACCTCGTTTCCCCCATTTCTATTTTGTCATATATTTCTTAGCCTATTTATGTTGTGTTGGGTTAGTTGGTTTGGGTCCGGAGTCGTCATGGTGAGAATTGAGGCATTTAGTCTCTCAAAGTAACCTAATAGTTGAGAAAGTCAACTGAGAGTTGACTTATTGGTGACCGACCTCGAAATGCGTATTTTATGGCTCGGATAGCTTTGTTAGGTTATTTGGGACTTAGGAGTGTGTTCAGAATAGAGTTTTGATGTCCGGTGTAGAATTAGGCTTGAATTGGCGAAAGTTAGTTTTTGGCGATTTTTGGTCGGCAGTAGAAAATAGGTTATCAGGGTCGAAATAGGATTCTGGAAGTTGGAACAGGTTCGTGAAGAGTTAGGAGGGAGGTGTGAAGGTCCATGCGCAGGTGCGGAGGGAGGCTAGGAAGGAGGAGTCCGCAGTTGTGAAGAGTTGGCCGCACCTGCGAAGCCGCATGTCGGGAGAAGAGATCGCAGGTGCGAGAATTGGTCCGTTAGTGAGATTTTACAGGTTCACACCTGGGACTGTATGTGCGGGTCCGCAGGTGTGATGAATGGTACGCAGGTGCAGATTAGCTGTGCAGAACAGTATAAAAGAAAGCCTCCATGAAATTTTAGTCGTTCTACCATTGCTGCATGCAGTTGGAGCTTATTTGAGGGCAGTTTGAAGAGAGAATTCGAGGGTCTTTAGTGGAGGTAAGTTCCCGGATTATTAAAGTCGTTTCTATGCTATTTTGTTTGGATTAGGTTTGTAATTTGAAGGATTAAAGTAGGAAGAGTTTGGAAAAATGGGAGGAGGATTTGGAAAATTCTTTTGGCGATTTGGTTAGGAAATTATGGTCCGATTGTGGTGTTTTTGGTATGTGCAGAATCGTGGGAGGACGAGGTTTCTAGTGATTTAAATTTTATCGAATTTCGAGATGTGGGCCTGGGGCTCGGGTTTGGCCGAATTTTGAGATTTTTGTATAAATTGATAGTTTTCGATTGGGTTGTGTTCCTTTAGTATATATTAATGATGTTAAACTGGTTTTGGTTAGATTCGGAGCAATTAGAAGCCAATTTGAGGGGCAAGAGCATAGCGGACTAGTATTATGGCCCGGTAGAGGTAAGTAATGGTTATAAATCTTGTCCTGAGGGTATGAAACCCTGGACTTCATATTTCTCATTGTTTTTATAATGGCGCACATGTCGGATGACTGGTATGTGGCGCACTCTGATTTTTGGATTGGACTTGGTCCTCTCCGCGTCAACTATTAAGTTGAGCGTATTTTACTCTGAATCATATGTTAAATTGTGTTCTAAAGATTATTACAATATTTGGGCTATAAGACATGTTTGGGGCCTCGTGCCGACTTGTTTAGACCCCTTAGGGGATTTTTACTTCTATTTTTCCTCACTGATTATTGATGATTTCACTCAGTCACATTGTGCTAACTGTTTTCGAAACTCAGCCTGATTTACACTACTTTAAGATTTAAAAATGATGTTTTGGGTCGAGTACCCCGTTTTACTGATTCACCCGAGGGGCTTTTGAGAGGTTCTGACTGAGTGAGGCCGAGGGCCTGATTGCGAGGATATGATACGCCATGAGGTGGCTTGATATTAGAGCTTGGGCTGAAGGAGCCCCTCCGGAGTCTGTACACGCCCCCAGTGAGCAGGTACCTACTGAGTGCTGAGTGATGAGTGATTGGGAAGCATTAGTTATTGTGAGGTTGCCCGAGGGGCTGATACTGAGTGGTTGTGAGGTGCTGAGTGATGTTCTGCCCGAGGGGCGATTTATGATTCATGTTTTTTCCTGAGGGGCTACTTATGATTTATTCCATTTTCATACTAAATCTTTCGGTCTGAAATTGTTAAAAATATACATTTTTCAACGAATTTTTTTGAAGTTGGTTTTAAGGCATGATGATTTCATATATCCATGTATATATTGTTGGAAAGAAAGGCTGTGTCTATTGTGAATTGATGATATTGATTTTTATGTGTTTTCTTTCCGCTTAGAGTTGATTTATTTTCATTACTACTGAGTTGGCGTACTCACATTACTCCCTGCATCCCTGTGTGCAGATTCAGGTGCAGATACTGAGCATTAGCTATCTATTCCGTGCGGAGCCGGAGTGCGGGATATAGAGGTAGCTGTTCAGCGTCTGCAACATCTCTGTTTTCCTTTCTTTGTTGTATCTAGCTATTTATTCGGAGGTTTTGTATTATAATAGTATACCTTTTTGGCATAATTCTCTTATATGCTCATGACATGTTGGCTCTGGGTTTTGGGATTGGTTGAACTGCTTATTGGCCTAATGTATTTAGTAAATTTTGTATATTTTATGAAATGCTTGAAATTGGTTTGGATTTTTTGAAAGAAACTGTAAATATGTGATTATTGGCTAGCCTAGTTTCACGATAGGTGCCATCGCGACCGGTCTAGGATTGGGGTCGTGACAGTTTGGTATCAGAGCCTAGGTTACATAGGACTCAACGGTCATGAGCAGGTTTAGTAGAGTCTTGCGGATCGGTACGGAGACGTCTATACTTATCTTTGAGAGGCTGCAGAACTCTTAGGAAACATTTCTATATTTCTTGAACTCTTTCGTGCTAATCTATTGATTCTTGAAATCTAAACTTATGTTGTTTCATTCTCTCACAGATGGTGAGGACACGCAATACCGATCAGGGTGACCAGGCACCAGCTAGACCAGCGAGAGGTCTTGGCCGCGGTCGAGGCCATGGTAGAGGTAGGGGGCCAGCCCGCGCAGTAGCCGGGAGAGTAGCATAGGATCCCCTTATCGTTCAGGATCAAGTTCCCACCGATGGTGATCGAGCGGGATAGGCTCAGGCACCGGCAGTGCCTATTGTTATTCCGGGTCTTCAGGAGACCCTGTCTCAGATATTGACAGTGCGCACTAGCTTGGCTCAGGCAGTCGCTATGTCTTCTACTGCCACCGCAGCTCAGGCCGGGAGAGGCAATCAGACTCCAGCTCCTCGAACACTCTAGCAGGCTGTACCTGGTATTCAGGCACCGGGAGCAGCCCCAGCTCAGCCGATTTCTCCGGTCCAAGATTATGTGGTCCCTGCTATGCCTGAGGACGAGCAGTGCTGGTTGGAGAGGTTTAGTAGACTTCACCCTCCGACTTTTAGTAGTATAGAGGGCGAGGATGCCCAAGGGTTTCTAGATAAGTGCTAGAGGATACTACGTACGCCGGGTATTTTGGAGACCAGTGGGGTCTCATTTGCTATATTTCAGTTTGCGGGTGCTGCTTTTACTTGGTGGGAGTCATTCGAGAGGCGTAGGCCGGTAGGTTCAGCACCTCTCACCTGGCAGCAGTTCTCCACGATCATTTTGGAGAAGTATGTTCCTCAATCCCACAGAGAGGAGCAGCGCAGACAATTTGAGCAGCTACGCCAGGGAGAGTTATCAATTATTCAGTACGAGATGAGGTTTTCCGAGTTGGCTACGCATGATTATGAGATTGTCCCTACTGATAGGGAGAGGGTGAGGAGGTTTGTAGATGGTCTTACTTATCAGCTCCGGCTATTTATGACTCGGGAGAGAGTATCAGATGCTTCATTCAAGCAGGTTGTTGACATAGCTCGAGATATTCAGTCAGTTCGCCACCAGGAGCAGGAGGAGAGGGAGGCCAAGCGGCCTCGTGGATCGGGCAGTTCTAGTGGTGCTGCCTTCAGGGGTCAGTTTCAGCATGGTAGGGGCCGTTCATTCAGGCCTCCTCAGTCAGCCCACCCAGCGTATAGTGGTGCATCTTCGGGGAATGGTCCTCGTGGTTCTCAGCCAGGTCGTACTTCATTTGGTGCCCTCCCAGCTCAGAGTGCAGCTCGAGCACCACCAGTTCAGAGTTCTCCTATGCATGAGTCTTCCAGTGGCCGTTCTGGTGCCAGGGGTTTCTATCAGTCCCCGCCTCCAGCTCCAGGGAGTTATCTTGAGTGTGGAGAGTTCGAGCACATATGGAGGCAGTGTCCCCGTCGCCCCGGTGGTTCTTCTCAGCAGAGGGGCCATCCCTCGACTTCAGCTCCCATTACTTCACCAGCCTCCCAGGTAGCCAGGGGTGGTAGTCAGTCAGCCAGAGGCCACCCTAGAGGGGGAGGTCGAGTAGGGGGAGGTCAGGCCCGCATGTATGCATTTCCAACCAGGCCAGATGCTATGGCCTCAGATGCCGTGATCGCAGGTATTGTCTCAGTCTGTTGCCGAAATGCTTTGGCTTTATTTGACCCTGGTTCTACATATTCCTATGTTTCTTCATATTTTTCCCATTTTCTGGATATGCCCTATGAGTCTCTAGTCACCTCTGTTCATGTGTCGACTCCGGTGGGCGATACTGTTGTTGTGGACCGTGTGTATCGGTCGTGTATGATATCTATTGGGGGTCTGGAGACCCGAGTGGACCTACTGTTACTCAACATGGTCGATTTTGATGTGATATTGGGCATGGATTGGTTATCTACCTATCATGCTGTTTTTGATTGTCACGCTAAGACCGTGACCTTAGCTATGACAGGATGTTCGAGGGTTGAGTGGAGAGGTTATTTTGAGTATATGCCTAGCAGGATGATTTCCTACCTGAAGGCTCAACACATGGTTGAGAAAGGTAAGGGATGTCAGTGGTGAGACTCCCGCTATTGATTCGGTTCCTATGGTCCGTGACTTTCCGGACGTGTTTCCTGCAGACCTGCCAGGCATGCCACCTGACAGGGACATTGATTTTGGTATTGACTTGGTGTAAGGCACCCAGCCTATTTCTATTCCACCTTATCGTATGGAACCAGTGGAGCTAAAGGAATTAAAGGAGCAGCTTCAAGAGCTCCTAAATAAAGGGTTCATTCGGCCTAGTGTGACACCTGGGGTGCACCGGTGTTGTTCGTGAAGAAGAAGGATGGTTCTATGCGTATCTGTAATGATTACCGGCAACTGAATAGAGTTACGGTGAAGAATTGGTATCCCTTGCCTCATATAGATGACTTATTTGATCAGTTACAGGGTTTCAGGTTATTTTCCAAGATTGACTTGCGTTCCGGTTATCATCAGTTGAAGATTCGGGGACCAGAAATCCCGAAGACTGCTTTCAGGACTAGGTATGGTCATTATGCGTTCCTGGTTAAGTCATTTGGGCTGACCAATGCCCCAGAAACCTTTATGCACTTGATGCACAGTGTATTTTGGCCGCATCTGGATTCTTTCATCATCTTGTTTATTGACGATATCTTGGTGTATTCCCGATCTCGGGAGGATCATGAGCAACATTTGGGAGTTGTGCTTCAGACCTTGAGAGAGAAGAGATTGTATGTAAAATTTTCGAAGTGTGAATTCTAGATTGATTCAGTAGCATTCTTGGGGCACGTGGTGTCCAGTGAGGGTATTCAGGTTGATTCAAAGAAGGTAGAGGCGGTGTAGATTTGGCCTAGACCGTCATCAGCTTCTGAGATTTGCAGTTTCCTTGGTTTGTCAGGGTACTACTGCCGTTTCGTAGAGGGATTTTCATCTATTGCAGCACCTATGACTAGACTGACCCAGAAGGGTGCTCAGTTCTGGTGGACTGAGGAGTGTGATGAGAGCTTCCAGAAGCTCAAGTCAGCTTTGACTACAACGCCATTATTGATTTAGCCTACGGGTTCAGGTTCTTATACAATTTACTATGATGCCTCGAGAGTTGGCCTTGGGGCGGTTTTGATGCAGGACGGTAGGGTGATTGCCTACGCGTCCAGGCAGTTAAAGGTGCACGAGAGGAATTATCCAGTGCATGATCTTGAGCTAGCTGCCATTGTTCACGCCTTGAAGATTTGGCGTCACTATTTGTATGGAGTTCATTGTGAGATTTTCACTGGTCACCGTAGTTTGCAGCATCTGCTTAAGAAAAAGGATCTGAATTTGCGTCAGAGGAGGTGGTTGGAGTTTCTCAAGGATTATGACCTCACTATCTTATATCATTCGGGGAAGGCCAATGTAGTGGCCGATGCCCTGAGTCGCAGAGCAGAGAGTTTGGGGAGTCTAGCTTACCTTCCAGTAGCAGAGCGACCACTAGCCCTTGATGTTCAGGCCTTAGAGGGTCAGTTGGTGAGATTGGATCAATCAGATCCCCCACGGGTATTGGCTTGTGTATCCTCCAGGTCTTCTCTTTATGATCAGATTAGAGCACGCTAGTATGATGATCCACATTTGCTTGTTCTTTAGGACAGGGTCCGTCGCGGTGATTCCAGGCTGTGGTTATTGGTGATTATGGGGTCATGAGGATGCAGGGCCGGATTTGCGTGCCCAATGTAGATGGGTTTCGAGAGTTTATTATAGCTGAGGCCCATAGTTCGCGGTATTCCATCCATCCGGGTACCGCTAAGATGTATCAGAATTTGAGGAAGCATTATTGGTGGAGGTGGATGAAGAAAGATATTGTTGAGTTTGTAGCTCGGTGTCTCAATTGTCAGCAGGTCAAGTATAAGCACCAGAGGCCAGGTGGATTGCTTCAGATTTGATATTCCGGAGTGGAAGTGTGAGCGCATCACCATAGACTTCATAGTTGGACTCCCACGGACTTTGAGGGGTTTGATGCTATATGGGTTATTGTGGATCGGCTGACCAAGTCCGCGCACTTCATTCCTGTTGGTACTACTTATTCTTCGGAGAGGTTAGCTGAGATTTATATCAGGGAGATTGTCCGATTGCATGGGGTTCCAGTTTCTATCATTTGTTATAGAGGTACTTAGTTCACATATCACCTTTGGAGAGCCGTACAAAGAGAGTTGGGTACTCAGGTTGAGTTGAGCACAACGTTTCATCCTCAGATCGACGGGCAGTCGGAGCGTACCATTCAAATTTTGGAGGATATGTTGCGTACTTGTGTGATTGACTTTGGTGGTTCATGGGATCAGTTTCTACCACTAGAGGAGATTGCATATAATAACAACTATTAGTCGAGTATCCAGATGGCTTCGTATGAGGCTTTATATGGTAGGAGGTGTAGATCTCCGGTTGGTTGGTTTGAGCCGGGCGAGGCTAGGCTATTGGGCATAGACTTGGTTCAGGATGCGTTAGGTAAGGCGAAGTTGATTCAGGAGAGGCTTCGCATGACGCAGTCTAGGCAGAAGAGTTATGGGGACCAGAAGGTCCGAGATGTGTCTTTCATGGCTGGGGATAAGGTTGGTACTGAAGGTGTCGCCCATGAAGGGTGTTATGAGATTCGGGAAGAGGGGAAAGCTGAGTCCCAGGTTCATTGGGCCATTTGAGGTGCTTTAGAGGGTTGGGGAGGTGGCTTATAGGCTTTCTATGCCTCCCAGTTTATCGAGTATTCATCCGGTGTTCCATGTTCGATGCTCCGGAAGTATGTTGGTGACCCATCTCATGTTTTGGACTTCAGCACGGTTCAGCTCGAGGGTGATATGTCATATGAGGTAGAGCCAGTGGCTATTTTTGGTCGACAGGTCAGAAAGCTGAGGTCTAAGGATATGGTTTCAGTGAAGGTTCAGTGGAGAGGGCAGCCGGTGGGGGATTCCACCTGGGAGACCGAGCGGGAGATGCGGGACAGATATCCTCACTTATTCGAGACTCCAGGTATATTTCTAGACCCGTTCGAGGATGAACGTTTGTTTAAGAGGGGGAGGATGTAACAACCCGACTTGTCGTTCCATGTGATTTACCCCGTTTCCCCCATTTCTGCTTTATCATATATTGCTTAGCCTGTTTATGTTGTGTTGGATCAGTTGGTTTGGGTCCGGAGTGGTCATGGTGAGAATTGAGGCATTTAGTCTCTCAAAGTAACCTAATAGTTGAGAAAGACAACTGAGAGTTGAATTAATGGTGAACGACCTCAGAATGCAGATTTTATGGCTCAGATAGCTTCGTTAGGTGATTTGGGACTTAGAAGTGTGTTCGGAATGGATTTTTGATAACCGGTGTAGAATAAGGCTTGAATTAGCGAAAGTTAGTTTTTGGTAATTTCCGGTCGACAGTGGAAAATAGGCTATCGGGGTCAGAATGGGATTCCAGAAGTTGGAACAGATCTGTAATGTCATCTTGGATATGTGTGCAAGATTTCAGGTCAATCGGAGGTGTTTTGGTTGGTTTCGTCGTCGTTGGCAAAATTTAGAAGTTTCAAAGTTCATAGGTTTGAATTTGATGTAATTTTGGTGTTTTCATGTTGTTTCTGGTGTTTCGAAGGCTCGACTAAGTTTGAATAATGCTATGGGGTGTGTTGGTATGTTTGGTTGGGTCACCGAGGGGCTAGGGATTGATTTCGGATGGTTGGCGGAGTTTTGAACTTAGGAATTTGCAGCAAATGGCTGCTGGTGTAAGTTTCTGGTTTTGGCCGCACCTGCGGATGGGTAGCCGCAGGTTCGACGCCGTAGGTGCGAAGGTCCATTCGCAGGTGCGAAGGGAGGCTAGGTAGGAGGAGTCCGAAGGTGGGAAGAGTTGGCGTACATGTAAAGCCGCAGGTGCGGAGAAGAGATCACAAGTGCGAGAATTGGTCCGTTAGTGGGATTTCGCAGGTGCGCACCTGGGACCGCAGGTGTCATGAAAGGTCCGCAGGTACGGATTAGCTGTGCAGAACAGTATAAAAGAAAGCCTCCATGAAATTTTAGTCATTCAACCATTGTTGCATGCGGTTGGAGCTTATTAGAGGGCAATTGAAGAGAAAATTCGAGGGTCTTCAGTGGAGGTAAGTTCCCGAATATTAAAGTCGTTTCTATGCTATTTTGTTCGGATTAGGCTTTTAATTTGAAGGATTAAAGTAGGAAAAGTTTGGAAAAATGGGAGGAGGATTTGGAAAATTCTTTTGGCGATTTGGATAGGCAATTGTTGTCCGATTGTGGTGTTTTTGGTATGTATAGAATCGTGGGAGGACGAGGTTTCTAGTGATTTAAATTTTATCAAATTTTGAGATGTGGTCTCGGGGCTCGGGTTTGGCCGAATTTCGAGATTTTTGTATAAATTGATAGTTTTCGATTGGGTTGTATTCCTTTAGTATATATTAATGATGTTAAACTTGTTTTGGTTAGATTCGGAGCAATCGGGAGCCAATTTGAGGGTCAAGAGCATAACAGACTAGTATTGTGGCCCGGTAGAGGTAAGTAATGGTTATAAATCTTGTCCTGAGGGTATGAAACCCCAGATTTCATATTTCTTACTGTTTTTAGAATGGCGCACATGTCGGATGACGAGTATGTGGCGCGCACTGATTTTTGGATTGGACTTGGTCCTCTGCGCGACAACTATTGAGTTGCGTATTTTACTCTAAATCATATGTTAAATTGTGTTCTAAAGATTATTGCAATATTTGGGCTATAAGACATGTTTGGGGCCTCGTGCCGACTTGTTTAGACCCCTTGGGGGCTTTTTACTGCTATTTTTTGTCAATGGTTGTTGATGATTTCACTCAGTCACGTTGTGCTTACTGTTTTCAAACTCAACCTGATTTACACTACTTTGAGACTTAAAAATGATGTTTTGGGTCGAGTACCCCGTTTTACTGATTTGCCCGAGGGGCTTTTGAGAGGTTCTGACTGAGTGAGGCCGAGGGACTGATTGTGAGGATATGATATGCCACGAGGTGGCTTGATATTAGTGGTTGGGCTGAAGGAGCCCCTCCGGAGTCTGTACACACCCCCAGTGAGCGCAGGTACCTACTGAGTGTTGAGTGTTGAGTGGTGAGTGGTGAGTGCCAAGTGCCGAGTGATGAGTGATTGGGAGGCATTAGTGACCCTGAGGTTGCCCGAGGGGCTGATACTGAGTGGCTGTGAGGTGATGAGTGATGTTCTGCCCGAGGGGCGATTTATGATTCATGTTTTTGCCCGAGGGGCTACTTATGATTTATTCCATTTTCATATTAAATCTTTCGGTCTGAAATTGTTAAAAATATACATTTTTCAATGGATTTTTCTAAAGTTGGTTTTAAGGCATGATGATTTCATATATCTATGTATATACCGTTGGAAAGAAAGGCTGTGCATATTGTCAATTGATGATATTGATTTTTATGTTTTTTTTGCCGCTTAGACTTGATTCATTTTCATTACTACTGAGTTGGCGTACTCACATTAATCCCTGCACCGCTGTGTGCAGATTCAGGTGCAGATACCGAGCATTTGCTATCTATTCCGTGCGGAGCCGGAGTGCGATATATAGAGGTAGTTGTTCAGCGTCCGCAGCATCTCTATTTTCTTTTCTTTGTTGTATCTAGCTATTTATTCAGAGGTTTTGTATTATAATAGCATACATTTTTGGCATAATTCTCTTAAATGCTCATGACATGTTGGCTCCAGGTTTTGGGGTTGGTTGAACTGCTTATTGGCCTAATGTATTTAGTAAATTTTGTATATTTTATGAAATGCTTGAAATTGGTTGGGATTTGTTTGAAAGAAACTGTAAATATGTGATTATTGGCTAGCCTAGTTCCACGATAGGTGCCATCACGTCCGGTCTAGGATTGGGGTCGTGACACACTTCCATCACTCTAATCTGATATCGTATTGACAAATAGTTTGCAGCGTTAGAAACTAGATACATAGAGATTTAATTGCATATAAAGATCTCCATGTAACTCTCAATAGATTCGGATAAAACAGCCTCGCAACTTGGCCTATAAACCTGCCAGTTTCTCCGAAGTACGTCGATGTGACTTGGTGACCCTATTTTAGAAATTCATATTTCTCTACCTGAATGTAGTATGAATAAATGGTTTAGACCATTGGAAACTAGGTTCCAATACCTTCATTTTGGTATATGATATGTACCAAAAAGACCTCATATAACACATGATTTGTAGTCCTCAAAATGCTTCATTACAAGGCAAATCCTTAGTCGGTTTTTCCGCAACTTAAATCCGATTTTTCCCAAACATTATACTTCATATAAAAACATTATAAATAGTCATATCATGAATTTAAACTCATTTAAATAGGGATTAAAAAGTCTCATAATTATCTTAACTTACTTAAGACTTTGGTAAACCTTTCTTATCCTTGTAGAAGGATTTCGTCCTTTTTGAGTTTACATTAGATAATCCTATAATGACAGTGACGTATGAAGTACGGGGTGTAACAAAATTAAATCACTTTATAGAATTTCAAAGAGGATATCATTTCTGAGCTTACATCAATTGACTTACGACGTACTTTCGCCTACAAAAACATGGGGTGTAACATTTCAACAGCCCAAATAAGCCCAAAACTAAGTTGTAGAATATATATTTAATAGTTAGTTTAATCTATGTTGACTTGCATTGGTATTAGTGTGGGTAGTATTATATGCTTCTAGGGAATATAATTCTCATTTGTTGAACTCTTGACTAGCTCCTTCTTTACTACTATATAAAAGGGTGCTTGTCTTTCATTCTGGAGAAGAACATAGAAGATTAATATTATTATTGTGAGTTCTTTTGAACCTTTATCAACTTTACTTTGAGATTTATCTTGAAACCCTAACTAGTTCATAGCTTAAGGTAGTAGGATAATTTTGTTTCTTGTGATATCTTTGGTTTCTTTTGATATTTTTTGAATGCGACTAGTTTCTTTTACTATTTGTTGTCGTAAGTTATTCAAACTAGAAGTCAAGATCCAAATCTAGTTCTTGATTATCTTATCTATAGTGAAGGCGATTGGTTTCATAATCAACTTTTTGTCATTAGGATCTTGTGAAATTCTAGATTAACATAATCTCGGGGTTCTTGGAATTTCCTTGAATATCCACATATCTAGTTTATTTTTCATGCTTTTATTAATTCAATTTCATTTATTTACTGCTTCCGCATTTCTTCAACTTATTTTCCTTATGTTCTTGGATTCCCAACCTTCGTGTTATCAACACATAAGGGTGTATTTAGCAATGGAGGATTTAACACGATAAGACAACTTTATTTTAATGAACATAAGAACCTAGGAGTCAAAGCCGGGAAAATTTCCACATATAATCTGCGTACACACTCATCACCTTGTGTACAGGTCTTTCACATAGTTCAAATAGTAAAAACAAACCAATCCCTGTGGGTAGTTCTCCCCCACAATGTTAGGCAAGATATTTACATCCAAAGCCCTCAACCGATTCTCAAAAATAGCTTTTCCTTTACAATTCACCTTTGCTCGGTCAAATCTAATCAAAATCGACTCAACAACATCAAATAATGCAAGAGGAATCAATTCCAATAATCAAAGCAATGATCTTTACACAATCCTTTAAAATCAACAAAAGTCAACCGGCGACCCGCTCTGTCAAAACCCTAGTCCAATGGTAGATTCCGACTAACCATGGCCCCACGAGTTCATATATGTGATTAGTTTCAAAATCCGAGTCCAAATCGACTCTCAAAACTAAAATTCTTGTTTTTCAAAAACATGACAAAGTTTAGCAAATTTTCACTTTGATTCACATGATTTTGTCGTTAAAATCTAAATATTGATGAAATATGACTAGAAATAGATTAGAATCACTTACACAAGATTTTAGATGAAATTCCATCATCAAAATCGCCTCCTAACGAGTTTAGGATTCAAAAATATGAAAATGAGGCCAAAATCTCGTCCCTCGACTCTTTTTTCCAATTGCAGGTGTTGCTATTGCGACCCGAGGTTTGCAAATGCGAACCCCAAAAATGCGAGAAATCCATCGTAAAAGCGAAGAACCCACATCCCTACTATAGTCGCAAATGCGACATAATGTTTGCAATTGCGAATAATTGACACCTTGCAAATGCGACCAGGCTGATCGCAAATTCGAGAAAGCTCACCAGCCCCACCTTCGCAAATGTGAACACATTGTTCACAAATACGAGCTTAGAAGAATAAGCCAAACATCGCAAATGCGATTTTCCACCTCACATTTGTGAGGCTGCAGTACCTGTTCACACCAACAACATAAATCTCTCCCAAACACGCCGAAATGCGCACGAAACTCACCCGAGCCGTCGGAGTTCCAAATCAAAAGTTAACACAAGTCTAAAAACATAACACAAACTCACTTAAGTGATCAAATCATCCAAATAACATACGAATTAATGAGTCGTACCTCCAAAACACATGAATTCAACATGAAACTTGAGAACTTCTAAAAATACAACTACGGGTCCGATTCCTATCAAATCAACTCAGAATGACGCCAAACATTGCGGACAAGGTCCAAAGGACAAAATGGACTCGTTCCAAGTCCCAAAAATCAAACATGATAGATATGAAATCAACCTATAGTCAAACTTATCAAAATTCAAAACCTTTAAATTGCCAACTTTCAGCAAATAGACACAAATCAACCTATGGGCCTCCAAAATTGTTTCCAGGAATACAACCAAGTTCAAAATTACAATACAAGCCTATAGAAATCCATCAAAACAACGTTTCAGGTTGTTTCCACAAAAGTCATACCACAATTAGCATTTTCATCTTAAACTATTAATGTCAGAATCACTCATCCAAATTCATCTCGAAACATCCCGAAACATCCAAAATTCAAATCCGACCATGCATGCAAGTCATAGTACATAATATGAAAGTACTCAAGATCTCAAACCATTAAAAAGAACCTTAAAGCTCAAAATGAATGGTCGGCTCGTTACACTAAGGCAGAGTCATCTGATGTTGTTATCACATGTATTGTTCTAGTTTTCCAGATAGATCTTTCAGTTCTATTTGATTTGGCTTTACTTATTCCTACGTGTCATCATATTTTTTTTCATATCTGATCACGACTCTTGATTCTTTGAGTGCTCCTGTATATGTGTCCGCGCATGTGGGAGATTCTATGGTTATGAATCGTTTTTATCGCTCGTGTTTGGTTTCTATCGGGAGACTTGAGACTAGTGTAGATATTATATTTCTTGATATGATGGACATTGATTTTATTTTGGACATGGATTGGGTGTCACCTTACCACGCCATATTGGACTGTCACGCCAAGATAGTGACCTTAACCATGCCGGGGTCGCCTCGATTAGAGTGGAGGGGGACTCCTGGCGGTTCTACCAGCAGGGTTATTTCTTATGTGAAGGATCGACATAATGTCCAGAAGCGATGTCTAGCAAATTTGGCCTATATCCGTGATCCTAGCACGGAGGTTCCTTCCATGGATTCAGTACCCGTGGTGCATGTGTTTCCAGAGGTGTTTCCTGCAAATTTAGCGGGGATACCACCTAATAGAGATATCGACTTCTGTATTGACTTGTCTCCAAGAACCCAACCCTTTTCTCGTCCATCATATCATATGACCCCAAATAAGTTGAAGGAACTGAAGGAGCAATTGTTGGATTTGCTTGATTAAGGGATTCACTAGACCTAGTGTCTCAACCCTAGGTGCACCAGTGTTGTTTGTGAAGAAGATGGATTGAGTCGATGACAATATGTATAGATCATCAGCAGTGGACGAAGTCACTATCAAGAACAAGTATATGTTGCCGAGGATTGAAGACTTATATGATCAGCTTCAGGGTGCCAAAGTATTTTTGAAGATTGATATGAGATCTGGATACCATCAGTTTAAGATTAGGGCATCGGATATCCCTAAGACAACTTTTCGGACTCGGTATGGGCGTTATGAGTTCCTAGTGATGTCATTTGGCTTGAAAAATGCCCCTGCAACACTTATGGATTTGTTGAATCATTTATTTAAGCCGTATTTGGATTATTTTGTGATTGTTTATTAATGATAATTTGATCTACTCTCGTACTCGAAAGGATCATAAGCAACATCTTCAAATTGTATATCAGACTGTAAGAGACAGTTAGATATATGACAAGTTCTCGAAGTGTGAGTTTTTCTGGAATCTGTTATGCCCCGCAATATTACGTCGATATTACGTCCTGCAGTATTACATAACAATGATGTTACGCTTTGCAGTATTAAATTACGATGATGTTGCACCCTGTAGTATTGTACGTTGAATTTGGCGTAAGGTAATTGACATCAGTCCAAGGAAATGATTATTTTGAAATTATAAGGATTATGCTATTTCAAACAAGTGATAAGTAAATTGGTGAAGGTGAGAGGGGAAACAAGTCAAAGAAAATGAATTTTCGTCCAAGTTTAGCATGTTGGGATAAAATACGGGTTGCGCGATAATACTCGATAATTATGAATAGTACCATGAAAAGTACCATATGACCACAATAGTATAATATATAAAGTATATATAAAAGTATATTAAAAAAATAAATAGAATTTTAAGTAATTTGAGATAATTTTTAAACTATGCTTAATTACCGGGTAACATGACATTAACCTGTTAACTAATAAGTGGATAAAAATTTAATAAACTAACCCCACAAAGAAACGTGGCACAAAGCCACAATGACTAAGAATGACTCTTAGTCATTTATGCCATGTGGCTACCTAAAGTTAGTTTAAAAATGTAACCAAAATAAGATTTGATTATAAGTTTTATCCATGAGTCTTTGTGATATCAAAAACATTAGGAGCAGAAGACATTCTTTCTTAAGTTCAAAAACGTTATTCCTTGGTTCAAAAACATTAAGAGCAGAAGCCATTCTTGCTTAATTTCAAAAACGTTATCCATTGGTTTAAAAACGTTAGGAGCAGAAGCGATTCTTTCATGATTCAAAAAGCGTTCTTTCTCAGTTCAAATATGTTAGGAGCAGGAGCAAAATTCGATTCGCAAAAGCTTCCAACAAGGATTTGTTGGAATAATAGCAATGTAAAATTTTTAAATTCTAAAGGAGTACAGTGAAATCTTCGCCAAGAATATTATACGGAGTGTTCCTACTCCAGGTATGTTAAGGCTATCCCTTCTTTCTTTTGGCATGGTCCAAATTATACGGAAGAAACGAGAAAACTCATGGTTTCCATAAATTACTCTATTCATAGAAATACTAGGGGTGTCTATATTCTTGATTCCCATGTGAATTATTATTATCTTCTGTTCATGGGTCTCAAAATTACGTATCTTAGTAAAGTTTATTTCATGATATTAATCAGAAGCATAATGGTCTTGTGACGTACCGAGAGATTTTATTGACGTATTTTATATGCATTTAAATATGCACATTGACCCATAACCAGATGGCATTATATACGCGTATATATGTAAATATATGTATATGGGATATGGGAAAAGGTTATGGCGTTATATACGCACCACCACCTGATCAGCTGGTATATGATGATGATGTTGCCCACAGTAGCTGAAATATGGTTCAAACGGCATTATATACGCGTATATATGTATGTATATTCAAACGACGTTCTATACGCGTATATATGTATGTATATGTATATGGGATATGGGAAAGGTTATGGCGTTATATATGCACCACCATCTGATCAGCTTGTATACGAGGATGATTTTTCCCACAGTGGCTGATATGATATGATGGTATGCCCTCAGAGTCTGATGATGTTATGAAACATATACCTATGCACGACATGATATTCATACGCATATGCATGTTGCTAAAAGTGATTTATGATTTACAAATTTATTCAGACTTACAGGTTGAGTCATGTACTCTATATTTCTTCCATGTCTTTTATGTACATTATGTGCCTTACATACTCAATACATTATTCGTACCGACGTCCCTTTTTCCTGGGGACGCTGCGTTTCATGCCCGCAGGTCTCGATGGACAGGTCGAGAGCCCTCCAAGTAGGCTATCAACTCAGCGGAAGATGCTGGTGCGCTCCATTTGCTTCAGAGTCGCTTGTTTGGTTAGTATGATTTAGACGGGTATTGTTTGGTATGGCGGGACTCTATCCCGACCTTTATGACATTTATGTACTCTTAGAGGCTTGTAGACATATGTCGTATACGTGAAAGATTGTACGACCTTATCGGCCTATGTTTTGAGTTTGTAAATGATTATGTTGGCCTATTAGGCCCGTATGTCACGTGTATATGATAATGTAATAAGAAAGATACGTTACGTTGGTACTCGGTCAAGTAAGGTATCGCGTGCCCATTGCGGCCCATCGGTTTGGGTCGTGATAAAAGTGGTATCAGAGCAGTTCTGTCCTAGGGAGTCTACAAGCCGTGTCTAGTAGAGTCTTGTTTATGGGTGTTTCGTGCACCACACTTATAAGCAGGAGGCTACAGGGCATTTAGGATTGTCACTCTTTCTTCTTACTCTAGATCGTGTGGTAGAGCTTACTTATAAGAATTAAAATTTCGAAATTCTATTCTATTCGTAATAAGACGATGTCTATATCCGGAACGAAGGTTGGAAAGAGAGATAGTTGAGAAAAAGCTGAGTCAGAGGAATTGAATTTTTGTATTATGCCTACGATAAGTATATGTGAGGTTTTTAGCAGATCATGGATGTACTGAAAGGTGTAAGATTCCTGATAAGAAGCCTTAAGGCAAGAACACCTATCCATCTTTATGGTGAAGGACAATGAGAGATTAAGAAGGTAAGTACAAGTTTCAGTAAGTAAAAGGAGCAAGGTGAAAAAGGGTACGAGGTACCCAGTTAATGAAGGTTAACAACGTTTATAATTGAGGTAGAGAAACATAAGCTTTTTAAGTTATATTCAATAGTAACAGAGGTATATATAGTTGGTCGCATCCATTCCAGATATGCCCTATGGGGGTTAACAAAAGTAGTATAAGAAGATATGGTGGATGAATTGTTTGCGTCAGTTGACATTTTCGAAGGATATTGCAAATGTTCTAATAGATCTCTTTATGAGACACCCAGATGGTAAACTCTAAAATAGTGCAGCCAGATATAAGTACTACAAAGACATGCACTAAGCCTTGAGGGTATATATACTACCTTAGTATGGCTCGTGTCCCTAGTAAAGAAAGAACGTCAAGCAACTTGAAGAGCCACTGGATGGAGCAAAGGGAAGCTGAAAGCAAAAGAATGTCTTGTTCGAGTTTTCAAAATAAAGTGGTAAGCATAAATGTTAGCAGGAAATTAGAAAAGAGTTAATGATGCATTATGAATATGATATGATACGTGGATGACACCGGTAGATCAACAAGATGACAGTATTGCAGAATGTATAGTCAAGTAAAGGAAGAGACGAGAGGTGACAAACCTTAGGACAACAAAAGAGTATAGACCATACAGTCATGTCCTCATTTCAAGAAACAATTTCGTGACTCCAATGCGACTACCTGAAGGAAAAGTTAAAACCCCTGAATAATAGAAACCAATATCGATTGGTGAACGAGATAAACTAAACATAAATTAGGGACTGGGTAATTTGATAATAGTCGGCCTCATGAGAATTTCAGATTTCGTTCCAGCACTAGTAGAATAGACAATAGAGGAAGATTTAGGAGAAAATCAGATAATGGTCATTCTGGAAGACGCTTCCCTAAAGCAAGTAATGTAAGCAAAAGTTAAGCTCAAGGGACTGTAGGTACCAGTTACATTAAGTGTCACCCTTGCGAGTAGGGAATTTTGTTATCCTTGATACAGAAGGATTATCGCAAGGCAAGTAAGGGCCATTGGTGATGTGAAAGGACGTAAAAGATGAAGAGGAAAACATCTATAGGCAGGTCATCATAGCTTCAAGCCTTAGTACACCCCTAAAGGGGGGAATATGGAATAATGTGGCATTAAGTCAGAAGTAAGTGGTTCTAGTGACTATGGAATGGTAAAGGAAGAATGAGGAAAATGAAAGATGAATGAGATGGAACTTATCCAAATCTTACATATACGCTACGATTCAAGAATATTATGCAAGCACGATGTCAAGGAGAGGAAGTAAAGGTTCTTGCTCAAGATTTTATCAATAAATAAGGAGCCAGTGCGAGACATAAGTTAAGATGAAGGAAATAAACTAAGAAAGATTACGAGGAATATTAATATAAGAATGGGCCAATGAGTAGTTAGTAATTATTCAGGAAGATCCCAGTTATGGCTAAACAAGAGGTTACAGACGAGTCATCAGATCGTGTAAGATAAACATAGTAGAACCCAACATGGAGAATTCAGCCTCGAAGAATATCATTATAATACTCAAAGATATATATTCAAACAAGAGTCGGGGTAGTTAAAGATACCGTATGAGTGTTACGGGGATAAAAGAAAGTGCCACTGAGAAGATAGTCAAAATATCAGTTTAGAAGCAACCATACAAGCACAAGGGCATGGAAATAAGAACCTACAGATGATTATAAGCAAGTATGGACATTAAAAAGGTTCGTCATAAGCCCACAAATTTACGAGAGTTAAGGGTTATCCCTAAGTACTACAATGAAAGACTATCTAGGGAAATAAGGAACAAGGCTTCAACCTAAGCACAACGACCTAAAAAGGAAAGGGTTGTGTAACAACTGTCTCACAACAACATTTTAAGCACTCCAAAGAAAAGTGGCCCTAACATGGTTAATGAACGGGAAGAAAAAAAAAATCAAAAGTAAAAAAAAAAAATTCAAAGGTCATATGAGTTGCATGAAAAGTATAGCATGCGTGGGAACCAAGATAAGCTAAGTATGGGCGTAACAAGGGGCAGAAAGACCAGGAAAGGAAATAGCTTACATTGAAAGAAAGCTAAAATGTAACAAAAGAAATTATATCAATTATCCAGAGTTTGTTACATTATGAATATCCCAACCATATAAATAGACCCAAGAACACATCTTGGAGGGGGGGAGACGTTTTTGAGAGC
>MDKJ01360517.1:0-38805 GCA_005239525.1 Nicotiana knightiana
TATGTGTATTAAAGTGCTTATGGAGGTGTAGCCATTGTTATATCTAAATGTATCCTACCCGTATCGAAGCCTACATTACAACCAAATAAAAGTCCTAATTGATCCTAGACTGAATGAGCTTTATTAGTAGAGTAGTACACTACGGGCAAGCCTATGGTACATCTTTTGTGGCATATGAATGTTATTTCTGAGAGTGAGTGAATTCTTTCGATCTTAAGTTCCTATGTTGTTAAATTTCATTGTGTGTGGAACTAACTCTTGGATATGGTGAGGGCACATGATTCACGAAAGGAAAGGTAATGTTATCGACCTCTAAGTTAGAGTAGTGAGTGGATTGTGAATAGAGCATGGTATATGTGAGTCGACTATTGAGGCGAGGATGTCACACCTCTGTGCTTGAAATGTTTTAAATATTCTTGGTATAACATGTTAAGAGATTTGCTTAATAAAGTTGTGTACATGAGTGTAGTTTGATTGCTCGAGGACGAGCAAAGGTTTAAGTGTGGGGTCTTGATGCGAGACTAAATTGCATAGTTTAACATGTGATATACCTTACATTTTATGCGCATTAATGATAAAATTACACTTGTTATGTGCTTAATGGAGTTTATTTCATGTGTAGGTGAAGTGGAGATGGAAACGGAGCTAAAAGGATGCAAATACGTCGAAAAATACGCGAAAGGAGACACCCGGGCGATAGCCGGGCGACAGAGCCAAACACACTGACCCTGCCTGGCGTTAGCCAGGCGTTTGGGCTGAAACGCCAGCCCTAGCCTGGCGTTAGCCAGGCGTTTGGGTCCAAACGCCAGGGTCCCCAGTCGGCCAGAAATCGAGTTTTGACGGGTTTAAGTGTTTTCTAATTGAAATAGAAGTCTCCTACACGGTTAGGGTTCACCCTAAACCTATAAATAGACTCCTAAAACACAATCAAGGGAGGATCCATTGAAGAGCAAGAACACGATTTCTACAATCTAGTATTTCTTACTTTATATTTCAATTATGCAATTGTTTGTAGTTTTGTTTAGTTTAAACATGAGTAGCTAAGTTTTAATCTAGGGTTTTGGTAGAACCCGTTGGGGATGAACTTCGTTTGATATTAATATATTTTGTTTGATTATTCTCTATTTGTTCAACTACGTTCTTATTGTAGTTAATTGAATGGCCATCAATTAGCTGTGCCTATTTAGTATGTATCTACTTGAGAGAGAGTGCATATTTAGGTAATTGTTTGAACAACACCACTCCCAGAGTATAGACGAAAGTCATAACCGAGGGTTTAGAGGTTGGATTAGAGATAACGATACCTCGGGTGCAATCTAAAGTGAACTGTATTGCGATCTAGCTAGCGTAACTTGAGAGAGTGCGTCTAGTAAATTATCATAATTACTCGAGAGAGATTTATGGTAGATAGAGAGTTCATGATTGATAGAGACGATTAATTAAGCTATAAGAAGTATCGGAGAAAGAAATCACCAACGGGGGAAACCATAACCTTAGACCTTTAATATTATTGTTTACACTAAATTGTTAGATTAATTACTAGTTGATTATTTTGTTAGTAGAATTAGTTAAACAACACAAATTGATATTGAAAAGTCTTGAGAAACTTGATTAAACACCAGTTTAGTATTTAATAAACTCGATTGATACGTTCAATTCCTCGTGGGATCGATTTTGGGCTTAATACCCCAGATTTATATTTGCAACGCCCGTTTAGTCTTTATAGAAGACGTAGTTGAGCGTGATCAGGGGTAGTACATGATAGATCACTTAAGGACTTCCGAAGCATTGCCACATGGAATAACGGATACACCACTTCCAATTTTAGGAGAAGCTCAAGCTTATAAGATACTTGACCGAATCTATAAATAATTTGTTATGGTCCAATATACCAGGAATTGAGTTTGCCTCTCTTACCGAATCTCATCACGCCCTTTATAAGTGACACCCTTAAGAAATCTATTCTCCCATAGCGAACTCCATATCTCGTTGTCGATTATCGGAATAAGATTTTGCTTCCTTTGAGCTGTCATTAATCGACATTGAATTGTTTTCACCTTTTCTACTTCCCGTAGCACCAATTCAGGACCGCATAACTTTGTTTCACCAAATTCGAACCTTCCGATATGAGATTTGCACTTATATCTGTATAGTGCTTCATATGGTGCCATCCGAATGCTTGTATGGTAGCTATTGTTGTAAGTAAATTCGATGAGCAGTAGATGATTTTCCTGACTTCCATTGAATTCAAAAATACTGGCTCATAGCATGTCCTCGAGCGTCTGGGTGGTGCGTTCAGCCTGACCGTCTATTTTTATATGGAAAGTTGTGCTAAGGTGGATACTGGTACCCAATCCTTTTTGAAATGATCTCCCGAAGTTAGCCGTAAATTGGGCACCCTTGTCTGATATAATAGAAATCGGAACACCATGGAGTCGAACTATCTCCTTAATGTATAACTTAGCATAATCTTCAGCTGAGAAGGTAGTCTTAACTAGTAGAAAATGAGCTGACTTGGTGAGTCGATCCATCATGACCCATATGGAATAAAATCTTCGGTGGATCCTGGTAACCCCATAACAAAATCCATGTTGATCATCTCATTTTCCAGGTCGGAATTCCACATTTTGAAGAAATCCTCCTAGTTTCTGGTGTTCAACCTTAACTTGTTGGCAATTTGGACACTGCGCAACGTATTCTGCAATTTTCATCTTCATGTCGTTCCACCAGTATAGCTGTCGAAGATCGTGATACATCTTGGTTACCTCAGATGAATAAAATACCGGGATTGATGAATCTTCGTCATGGTCTACTCTTGGAGTCCACCGACATCAGGCACAGATAACCGGTCCTTGTATCTAAGGACTCCGTCCTTGAAGCTCGAACACTTGCTTATTTGGAAAGGGGATGCTTTCTCTTATTTTCACCAAGGCTGTATCGTCAAATTATCGTGCTTTTACTTCGTCTACTAACGAGGAATCGACAACATTTCAAACTATGGCTGCTTCGTTACCAGGTGTCTAGAAATCGTATACTTAAATTAGCCAACTGGTACAAGTCTTTAGTCATTTCCAACTTATATTCTTCCGCATCTCATAGGATGCCCATGTATTTCCGAATTAGCACATTAGCCACAATGTTTTCCTTCTCGAGGTGGTATAAAATATCAACATTACAATCGTTTAACAATTCAAGCCATCTCCTTTGCCTCAGATTTAATTCATTTTGATTGAATATGTACTACAAACTCTTGTGATTGGTGAATATGTCTATATGAACTCCATACAGTTAGTGACGCATATTTTCAAGGCAAATATAACAGCTGCTAGTTCTAGATCATGAGTGGGGTAATGCTGCTCGTGTTTCTTTAGTTGCCTCAAAGCATAGGCAATAACCTTCCTATGTTGCATTAGAGCACTGCCCAAGCCCACTCTAGAGGCGTCACAATATATAGCGTACCCCTCTGGTACTTCAGGAAGAGTTAGAACTGGCACAAATGTTAACCTTTCCTTTAACTCTTGGAAGCTCTTCTCGCTGACATTGGTCCACCAGAATTTTGATGCCTTATGCGTGCACTTATTAATGGAGCAGCTATTGATGAGAATTTTTTCGCAAACCTTCGGTAGTAATTGACTAAGCTCCAAAATCTGCGTATCTTAGTAGGGGTTGTGGTCCTTGGTCAATTCTTAACTGCTTTAACCTTTTTACTATCAACTTTTATGCCCTCACCTGATACTATATGACCAAGAAAAGCCACTGACTTTAGCTAGAATTCGCACTTGGAAAACTTGGTATACAACTTGTGATCCCAAAGTGTGCATATGACCTTTCATAAATGCTCTGCATGCTCTGTTTTTGATCGAGAGTTCACCAAAATATCGTTATGAACACGATCACCAAGATATCCAAGAATGGTCTGAACATTTGATTAATCAGATCCATAAAAACTACTGGTGTGTTGGTTAGGCCAAAGGACATAAAGAAAAATTCGTAATGGCCATATCTAGTCCACAATGCTGTCTTTGGAATATCTTCTTCCTTGATTCCTAACTGATGATACCTAGACCTGAGGTCAATCTTCAAAAAATACTTAGCGCCTTGCAACTGGTCAAACAAATCATCGATCCTTGGGAGTAGGTACTTGTTCTTAATGGTTACCTTATTCAGTTGTCGATACTCAATGCACATCCTCAACGAACCATCTTTCTTTGAACAAATATCACTAGAGCTCCTCACAGGGAAGTACTAGGTCGAATGAATACCTTGTCTAAAAGATATTTCAATTGAGCTTTCAATTCCTTTAACTCGACAGGAGCCATCTTGTATGGAGGAATAGATATCGATTGCGTATCAGATGGTACATCAATGGAAAACTCGACGTCTCTCTCGGGAGGGACACCCAGGAGCTCATCAGGAAACACGTGGGGGAATTCACTAACAACTAAAACAATCGAAGGGTAGGAGGCCTTGCTTCCGCATCTGCACTCGCACCAAAAGATAGATATACCCCTTCGAAATCATCATCCCAGCCTTAATGTAAGAAATAAACTTTCCTCTTGGAACTGCAACATTACCCTTCCTTTCAATAAATGGGTTCTCTTGGAAAATCAAAGAGAATAACTTTCACCCAACAATCTACATTGGCATAACACGAAACCAACTCATCCATCCCATAATGACATCAAATTCCATCATCTCTAATTCATCTAATTCATCTAAGGTAAGACAGTTATGAATCATCATATTACAACCTCGGTATACCCTTGTAACTAAAACAGACTCACTTACGGGCGTGAACACTTCAAAGGACTAATGAAACAATTCAGGCTCTTTACCACATTTATAAGCAAGAAATGGGGTGTCTCGCCCTAAACCTGGGGAGGCGTGGCTGGCACCCAGTATCGTACTGGCCCGAGAAAACCACTCTGTAACGAAAGATCGAATTAGGGAAAAATTCGTATGATATTCTTGACAAAGATTGTACCTTGCTATTTTAGAATTAGCAATTCAAGATTTATCCCATTGGCATGGAATGAACAAGCAACATCATTCAAGTTTGGTATGGAAATATTTGTTTTATTAAGGACTCAATCGATCAGCCCACTCCTTTACACAAGTGAATCCCTTCTTGTTTTTCTTGATCTTTAGTTATTAAGAAATAAACTACCTTAATAGTGTAGGAATGCTTTTAGTAGGTGTGAACCATTTATCAGATGACTAATCCACCTATTCTTCTAAGTGTGGCACCCATGTAAGAGTTTTAAGAGTCACTAAATTGAAATGGTGGTGCTGCCACGTGGGGGGGATTAGACTTATCTAAAATATACTAATTAATTAGTTAATCTCTCACTAAAAATCAATAATTATCTAATTATCCGCATAATTAAGAATTATCTCAAATTACTTAAAATACTACCTACTTTTAACACACTTTATACACCTTACTATCATGGTCATGTGGTATATTACTAGTCCATATATACCGGGTATTATAGCTCGGACTGTATTTTATCTCCAAATGTCGAACTTTGACCAACCTCATTTTCTTCAACTCGTTTACCCTCTCACCTTCACGACTTTACTTATCACTTATTATAAATATCATAAATACTTATAACCTTGAAAATTGTCTTGTCCTCGTCCTAAAGTATTACTATTAATGTATTAAAATATTAATAAAGCATGGTACCATATAAAATCAATACATACACTATTATTTCATTAAAACATCCTTGTAAAAATACATAGATTTTCTCAACTTCTAATTTTCTTAATCTCATATAAAGAATACAAATGTTTTTACGCTTAATTATTTAAATGGTAAAAAGATAATCTTCTTTTATTGTGAGAAAATAATTTTTATATTTACAATAAACAAAATCTCATAAACTTTATCATATTATGTGTATAATTTAAAGCATATTCGAAAGTAGTAATATTAATAAAAGTATAAAATCATATTTTTCAAACTTTTTTTACAAAAAATTTTCCACTCAAAATACCATATCAAATGTATATAATGGTATCAAGGTTGTTGAACTTTCAGGATCTTATAATAACATTGTGACAAATCCTCTATAATATCATGTATGGTCTTAATTCCTTGAAGTTCATATGGATTACTACGACTTATCCTAATAATAATGTACGGGATGTAACATCCTTCCCCTCTTTAGAACATTCGTCCTTGAATGTTAACTCTTAGAGATTTACCAAAATTTTCACTAGGGTCTCCTCTGTAAATTAAACTAAAACCCAAACTATATCTAAACTCTCGAGTATTCAAAACTTTTCGTACTTGAGTATCTCGTATCTTCTTCACCTTTACCTTACTTACCTTTCAATATCGCATCGTATATTCTGTCGCTTTCAAAACCTCCCTTCCACATAGGTGGAAATTATGCCTTAAAGCTCTATTGTGATTCCTACACCTATGGTGCATACCAAATCTGGCGAATGCTTCATATTGACTTTTTACGACTCAGCTCTATGGAACGATCTGGAAACAAAAGAAGGGTAACATTTCCTAAATGCCCTATAGCCTCTCAATTATAAATGTGGCGCGTAACACACCCATAAGTGAGACTCTACTACGCACGACTTTGTAGACTCCCTAGGACACGAGCCGCTCTGATACCACTTTGTCACGCCCCAAACCTTGGGAGGCGTGGCTGGCACCCAGTACCGTACTGGCTCGAGCGAACCACTATGTAACTCATTTTTTTCTACTGCAACTATCATGGGCCAACATGGACACAACTCGTAATGTTTAAC
This sequence comes from Nicotiana knightiana, assembly GCA_005239525.1. NCBI lineage: Eukaryota > Viridiplantae > Streptophyta > Magnoliopsida > Solanales > Solanaceae > Nicotiana > Nicotiana knightiana. The sequence goes on from MDKJ01360517.1 coordinate 6,775, forward strand.
TATAAGTGGGAAAATACGTATCAGTGAACCATTTCTTAAAACATTAATACATATAGGCCGTCAAGGCCTCTGACATACTGTAGAAAATGAACCTCTGTCTACAAAGCCTCTAAGATTATTTGACATCAAATGGGACTGGGTACTAGCCTACCCATAAGTCTGTAGCTAAACTATGACACGATGACTTATAGACTCAGCTACACTCCGAACGAGGTGGAGTATTACCGATCCTTCGCTGAATGTTGACCTCATCTACTATGAGGGCTCGTCAACTAATTGTCTATACCTGCAAGTATGAATGCAGCGTCCCCAACAAAAGGACGTCACTACAAATAATGTAACGAGTATGTAAGCCGGAACTTAAACATAACAGTAAGTCAACATTAATTAAAGACATATAAGAGTCAACCTGAATCTCCGAAGTGCCACTGTATATGCATACTTATTATACTTACATATATAATGCTTCTCTTTGAGACTATTTCTATTATCCATATTGTATGATGCATGACTTCCCATCTGATCAGTGGTAACTGACCGACCGAACGTAGCTCGGTGGTAAATGCATGACTGCCCGACCGACCGTAGCTAGATGGTAAATGTGTAACTGCTCAACCGATCGTAGCTCGGTGGTAAATGCATGACTAACGGACCGGTGGTAAATAATGATACATAACTGCCCAACCGGTGGTAACTTCCCGACCGGCCGTAGCACGGTGATAAATGCATGAAGATGCATGTATCACTATATTATAAACATTAACATGTCTATCATATACCTCAATAGGGTCTTAGGAACATACTTAAACATGTTTGAATATCATTTTACAGGAATGAATAACATAGACATCCTTAACTGCTAAGAGTAGAAATACTTATGAAATAGCATTACGTTTACATATCCTTACTTGGATCGTGACAAAAGAAAGAAGGAGTAGCCTTAACATACCTGAGCCGATTCTCTTAACAATTCCTCTAACACCCATCTTTTGTGATAAAACTCGTAACGAATGATCGAAATAGGGAAATATCCGTATGATATTCTTGACAAAGATTGTACCTTGCTCTTTTAGAATTAGTAATTCACGCTTTATCCCATTGGCACGGAATGAACAAGCAGCATCATTCATGTTTGGGATGGAAATATTTGTTTTATGAAGGAGTCAATCCATCAGCCCACTCCTTTACACAAGTGAATCCCTTTTTTTTTTCTTGATCTTTAGTTATTAAGAAATAAAATACCTTACTAGTGTAGGAATGCTTTTAGTAGGTGTGACTCATTTATTAGATGACTAATCCCCATGTAAGACTTTTAAGAGTCACTAAATTGAAATGGTGGTGGTTCCACGTGGGGGGATTAGACTTATCTAAAATATACTAATTAATAAGTTAATCTCTCACTAAAAATCAATAATTATCTAATTATCCGCATAATTAAGAATTATCTCAAATTACTTAAAATACTACCTACTTTTAACACACTTTATACACCTTACTATCATGGTCATGTGGTATATTACTAGTTCATATATACCGGACATTATAGCTCGGACTGTATTTTATCTCCAAATGTCGAACTTCGACCAACCTCATTTTCTTCAACTCGTTTACCCCCTCACCTTCACGATTTTACTTATCACTTGTTATAAACATACATACTTATAACTTCGAAAATAGTCTTGTCCTCATCCTAAAGTATTACTATTAAAGTATTAAAATATTAATAAAGCATGGTGCCATATAAAATCAATACATACATTATTATTTTATTAAAACGTCCTTGTAAAAATGCATATATTTTCTCAACTTCTAATTTTCCTAATCTCATATAAAGAGTACAAAATGTTTGTACGCTTAATTCTTAAAATGGTAAAAAGATAATCTTCTTTTTAAATAATTTTTATATTTACAATAAATAAAATCTCATAAACTTTCTCATATGATGTGCAAAACTTAAAGCATATTCGAAAGTAGTAATACTAATAACTAATTTCCAACCCACGGGATCGTGATGGCGCCTAACACAATACTTGTTAGGCAAGCCAATGTTAGAAATTTAAATAACCATTTTCTCTTAAAATTTACCTATATATAACAGAAAATTTTTAAAGATAAACTGAATCCAATATTTCCCAATAAGTAACTCCATGAATAATAATAAAAACTGAATAAATAAGCCGAACCTCGAACTAAATATTTATAACCATAAGCCTACCCAGGGTCTGGTGTCACAATTCACGAACTACTAAGAATACTACAAATAATGGGTTGAAAGAAGTATATATGTCTGTTTCGAATGAAATAAAACAACAACTAAATAGAGTAGAGAAGACTCCAGGAGTCTGCGAACGCCAACAGATCTACCTCTTGTCTCTAATGAAAATGCGCAGCTACTAAAATCTCCTAACTCGGCCGGTACCTAGATCTACACAAAAGAGTGCAGAGTGTAGTATCAGTACAACCGACCCCAGGTATTGAGTAAGTGCCGAGCCTAACCTCGACGGAGTAGTGACGAGGTTGCGGCAGGACATAAACAATATAACCTGTGAACAATATATAATAAAGCAAGAAAGAAATAATAATAATAATAAACTAAATAACCAGTAACTTGCAATATTAAATAAAAATAACTCGGATAATTCTTTTAAGAAAATCAACTAGAACCAACTCCTAAAATTTTCCAAGTTTCGATTTAAATCACAGTAAAAATCAGAGTAAAAAAACCTTTTTAATAAAACCGGAGTTTTCCAAATGCTTATTTTTGAAAATAAGTAAAACATAATTACTCTCCCTTATCGCTCCTTGTTGCGGCGCGCAACCCGCTCCCACATGTCCACCCTTATTGCTCCTCCTATATATATATCACCCTTATTTCTCCTGTTGCGGCGTGCAACCCGATCCCACCTGTCCACCCTTATCACTCCTTGTTGCGGTGTGCAACCCGCTCCCACCAGAGATATCAAATCAGTTTATGTACGAAAACTTTCACAATTCAGGCTAAGCCTTTCAAAATATTTTTGTATCAACAATTGTAAACAGAAGCTGTAAAGCTCATAAACTTCATCAATTATCATTTCACAACGAAACCAACCGAAAATTTTATACATATCGTAACAATGACATCTAACTCAATCCTTGTGTAACATAACAAAATCAAGAGAACAACCAACACTTCCAAAACACTTGAAACAATACTTAACGATAAGTTAACGAATCCAAACCGACATATAAATATCAATGATCATGAAACAATTAAGCATGGAAGCAAAAAATTAGAAACGGGGAAAGGGATCATGTTAATGAGATAATTTGGGGGTGCATAGATGCTCGTCACCTCACCTATACACCACACACATGTAATTTCACATAGCAATTAAGTTTGGGATTCCTATTCCCTCAAGTTAATGTTAAACCAAGCACTTACCTCAAATTCGCAGGCCACTCATTGTTCAATTACCGCTTTTCTTTTCGAATTTGCCTCTAACCCGCTCGAATATAATCATAATTAGTTTAATATCATTAATTTATGCCAAAGGGACTAACTTCACTGAAAATTATTATTTTCCTAAGTTTTCTCAAAAAAGGTAAAACCCGACCCCGAGCCCACTTGGTCCATACTCGGGGTTCAGACCAAATTCCGTTTACACATTCACCCCCGAGCCCGAATATTCAATTAGTTTCGTAATCCGACCCCAATTCGAGGTCAAAATTCTACTTGTTTACAAAATTCCCTAATTCTATCCAAACCCTCAATTTTTACCATGAAAATTCTTGATTTTGGATTGAAAAATGATGAAAAACAGTGGATAATTGAAAAAGAAGAGTTTAGGATTGTTTACCAACACCTTGGGGATGAACTTGCGTGAAGAAAATCACCTATAGGTCTTTGTAGTTCGAAAATAGGTGAAAAATAGGTTATGCCCGAGTTTTAAAACTGTTTTTTATATGACTTGGCAGGCCTTCATCGTGTTCGGGATGGGCCTGCCGCGTTCGCGATGGGCCAGGTCCAATGGCCTTCGCGTTCGCGACCAAGTGGCCGCGTTCACATAGAGAAATGCAATTACCCTCCCCCAAGTCCCGTTTACACAGTGCGTTCGCGTGGCCTGGACGCGTTCGCGAAGCTTTAGCCCACCAGTGCTCCGTGTTCGCGTCCCGAGCTCCGCCTTCGCTTAGAACAAAAATGGCCTCAGTGCACTTTACTCTACACGATCGCGAGTGAAGAAACTCGAACGCGAAGAACAATTTACTTGCGCACCAGAAACAGTCATGACAACATAATTTCTTATGTGTAAAACATCCTGTAGCCTACTCAGAACTCACCTGAGCCCTCGGGGCTCCAAACGTTTATGCACGCAAGTCTAAAAATATCATACGGACTTTCTTGTACGATCAAATCATGAAAGTAACACTAAAACTATGGATTTAACCTCAAAACACATGATTTTTCTCAAGAACACTTCAATTTCGCTATTTCTCAACCGGACATCTGAATCACGTCAACTCAACTCCGATTCTCACCAAATTTCACAGATAGGACTTAAATATCATAACAAACCTGTACCGGGCTCCGAAACCAAATTACGGGCCCGATACCAATGAGTTCAAACATTAATTCATTTCTTTATTTCCTTTAGAATCCTACAAAACAATTTCTTTCAAAAATTGATTTCTAAGGCTTGGGACGTCGAAATCCAATTCCGGGCATACGCCCAAGTCCATATTTTACTGTGGAGCTCCTGGGATAGTCGGAGCACGGATACGAATCCGTTCAATCAAAATGTTGAACCAAGTCAACTAAAAGCAAATTTTAAATTCCAAAAATTATTATTTTTCATATTTTCTCATAAAAGCTTTTCGGTTTCACGCCCAGACTCCCTACGCAAATCGGGGTAAATAAACTTAATCTTTTTAAGGCTAATGAGCCTAGAATAGTTTCTTAATTTATAAGATGACCCTTTGGGTCATCACAATCTCCACCTCTAAAACAAACGTTCGTCCTCGAACGGACATAGAAAATTACTTGAGTTGGCAAACAGTGGGGATATCTACTCTGCATGTACGACTCGGACTCCCACGTAGCTGCCTCAACAGGCCGACCCCTCAACTACACTCGAATTGAAGGGTAACTCTTTGATCTCAACTGACGAACCTGCCGGTCTAGAATGGCTACCGGCTCCTCTTCATAAGTCAAATCTTTGTCCTATTGGACAAAGCAAGTCTATAAGCTACCTCCCACACTCTATCAAGAATCTCAAACCGCCCGATATACCTAGGGCTCAACTTACCCTTCTTTCGAAATCTCATAACACCTTTCATGGGTGATACCGAAGTAATACTCTCTCTCCAACCATGAATGCCATATCTCGAACCTTACGATTGGCGTAACTCTTTTGCCTAGACTGAGTTGCACGAAGTTGATCCTGTATAATCTTGACTTTATCTAAGGCCTCTTGAACTAAGTCTGTACCCAATAACCGAGCCTCTCCCGACTCAAACCACCCAACTGGCGATCTACACCCTCTACCATATAACGCCTCATAGGGAGCCATCTGAATGCTCGACTGATAACTATTATTGTAGGCAAACTCCGATAACGGAAAGAATTGATCCCAAGAACTTCCAAAGTCAATAACACAAGCGCGAAGCATATCCTCTAGAATCTGAATAGTACGCTCGAACTGCCCATCCATTTGAGGATGAAATACTGTGCTCAACTCAACTCGGGTACCCAACTCTCACTGAACTGCCCTCCGAAAGTGCGAGGTAAACTGCATACCTCGATCAGAAATGATAAACACGGGAACACCGTGAAGGCGAACATATATCTCTGCCAACCGCTCCGAAGTGTAAGTACTTGCCACTGGAATGAAATGTGCTGATTTAGTCAGCCTATCCACAATAACACAAATGCCGTCGAACTTCCTCTAACTCTGTGGGAGTCCAACAATGAAGTCCATAGTGATACGCTGCCACTTCCACTCAGGAATCTCTATCTTCTGAAGTAAACCACCGGGTCTTTGATGCTTTTATTTCACCTGTTGTCAATTCAAACAACAAGCCACATAAGCAATAATATTCTTTTTCATCCTTCACCACCAGTAGTGCTACCGCAAGTCCTGGTACATCTTGGCAGCACCCGGGTGAATAGAATACTTAGAACTGTGATCTTCTTCAAGAATCAACTCACGAAGGCCATCAACATTAGGCACACATATGCGACCCTGCATCCTCAAAACACCATCATCACCAAGTGTAACCTTCTTGGAACCACCATGCCGAGCGGTGTCCCTAAGGACCATCATATGTGGTTCATCATCCTGCCGATCTCTGTTATGCTCAAATAAAAAGGACCGAGCGACTGTACAAGATAGAATATGGCTGGGCGAAATATCCAACCTCATGAAATGATTAGCCAAAGTCTGAATGTCGGAAGCTAACGGTCTCTCACCGACTGGAATAGATGCAAGGCTACCCATACTTACTGCTTTCCTACTCAATGCATCGACCACCACATTGCACTTCCCCGGATGATACAATATAGTGACATCATAATCTTTTAATAACTCTAACCATCTCCTCTGTCTCAAATTAAGATCCTTTTGCTTGAACAAGTACTGGAGGCTACGATGATCCGTGTAAACCTCACATGGCACGCCATAAAGATAGTGCCTCCATATTTTCAATGCATGAACAATGGCTTCCAACTCTAAGTCATGGACATGATAATTATTCTCATGAATATTTAACTGCCGAGACGCATATGCTATCACACCCCCTCTTGCATCAATACCGCTCCCAATCCAACATGGGAAGCATCACAATATACCATGAAGGACCCTGAACCTGATGGTAACACCAATACCGTCGCTGAAGTCAAAGCTGTCTTGACCCTTTGAAAGCTCGCCTCACACTCGTCCGACCATTTGAATAGGGCACCCTTCTGAGTAAATCTCGTCAGCGAGGCTGCTATAAATGAGAACCCCTCCACAAAACGATGGTAGTATCCCACCAAACCCAAGATGCTCCTGATTTCCGTGGCTGAAGTGGGTCTAGGTTAGTTCTTGACTACCTCTATCTTTTTAGAATCTACCTGAATACCCTCTGCCGATACGATGTGACCCAAGAATGCTAGTGAATCTAACTAGAATTCACACTTTGAAAATTTTGCATATAACTGATATTCCTCAAAGTCTGGAGTGTTATAGGGAGGTGTTGCTCATGTTCCTCCCGACTACGGAAGTATATAAGAATATCATCAATGAACACAATTATGAAAGAATCTAGATAAGGCTTTAAAACACGATTCATCATATCCATAAAGGTATCTGGGGCATTAGTCAAGCCAAAAGACATCACCAAGAATCCATAGTGCCCATACCTTGTCCGAAAGGTTGTTTTAGGAACATCGGACGCCCTATTGTAGCCCGATCTCAGAACAATTTTCGAAACACAGTGGCACCCTGAAGCTGATCAAATAAATCATCAATTCTCAGCAATGGATACTTATTTTTTATAATAACTTTATTCAACTGTCGGTAATCTATATACATTCTTATCGATCCATCCTTCTTCTTTACGAACAAAACCGGTGCACCCTAGGGTGAGACACTAGGCCTGAAAAAACCCTTATCAAGCAGGTCTTGCAACTGTTCTTTCAATTCTGGTGGGGCCATCTGGTATGGAGGAATGAAAATGGGCTGAGTGCCCGGAGCAACATCAATACAAAAATCGATATCCCTGTCGGATGGCATCCTCGGTAGGTCTGCAAGAAATAGTTCGGGAAACTCCCGAACAATAGGCATTGACTCTATTGAAGAAACTTCGGCATCAGAATGACGGATATGAGTCAAATAAGCCAAACATCCTTTCTCAACCATGTGACGAGCCTTGGCATAAGAAATCACTCTGCTGGGAGAATGACCAGGAGTCCTTTTCCATTCTAATCGAGGCAATCCCGTCAAAGCTAAAGTAATTGTCTTGGTGTGATAGTCCAAGATGGCATAATAAGGTGACAACCAATCCATGACCAATATTACGTCCAAATCGACCATGTCAAGAAGCAAAAGGTCTACACTAGTTTCAAGACCCTCAATAATGACTACGCACGAACGATATACACGATCTACAACAATAGCATTCCCCACCTGTGTAGACACATAAACAGGGACATACAAAGAATCGCGGGGCACAACCAAATATGAGGCAAATTAGGATGACACATAAGAATAAGTAGACCCCGGATCAAACAAAACTGAAGCATATTTATTACAAACTGAAATGGTACATGTGATAACTGCATCGGAGGACTCCGCCTTGGGTCTGGCTAGAAATGCATATAATCGGGGCTGGGCTCCACCACCCTGAACTACAACCGGGAGGACCCCTGACAGGTGGTCCTCCACCTCTAGTGGGCTGGCCGCCACCTCTAGCGGGCTGGCCGCCACCTCTAGCGGGCTGGCCTCCACCTCTAGCATGCTGACCTCCACCTCTAATATTCTGACCTCTACCTCTGACTACCTGACCCCTACCCCTGGCTGGCCGGGCAGGTGGTGTTACAGCTGGTGTCGGAACTATAGCACGAGAATTCTGATACTAAGGCTGATTACCCAAAAATTTCGGATAAAATCTCTGAATGTGCCAATACTCACCACACTCATAACACCCATCCTGATACTGAGGCTGACCCTGATGAACCGACCGGCCACAATAATAACTCTGAAGAGGAGATTCTCTAATAGGGGCTGACTGATCAGAATAAGGTAAGTAAGAGCCACAACCACCTGAGGCACCATGGGATGTCTGATGTGCTGAATTTAATGGCCTGGAAGAATGGGCTCTACCCTGAGTATCTCCGCTTCCATACGAGGCACCACTGAATCTACCAAAATGGCGAGGTCTCTTATCCGACCCCTGACCTCCCATCCCGAGAACCGTCTCAACTCTCCTGGCCACATTGGCCGTATCCTAAAATGAAATCTCAGTCCCTGTCTCCTTATCAATCCGCAACCTGATGGGCTGGGCAAGGCCCTCAATAAACCCCTCTGGGACCTGAGCTGGTCCAGCTGGAACGGTCTGAGCTAGAGACCCCCATCAATCTCAATCTAGGGCTCCGCAGCTGGGGCTGCAGTATGAGCAATAGGTTGAGTCTTGCCCCTGCCTCGGCCTCTAACATGGACTCGGCCTCTGCCTGTAATTGGAGCTGCTGCTATTGGAAGAACAGATTGTTGGTCAGCGGAAGAAGAAGCACGTGTTCTCGCCATCTGCGAGAGAGTAGAAGAGTTCAATCAGTATTTGAGATACCAAGAATCTCACGACAGATTAGAAATAAAAACTGAGTTTCTTCCTAACTTCATAGCCTCTGAGAGATAAGTAAAGACGTCTCTATACAGATCCCTCAGACTCTATCAAGCTTGTTCATGAATTGTGAGACCTATCCAACCTAGTGCTCTGATACCAACTTGTCACGACCCAAATTCCCAACACACGGGATCATGATGGCGCCTAACACAATACTTTCTAGGCAAGCCAATATTAGAAATTTAATTAACCATTTTCTCTTAAAATTTACCTATACATAACAGAAAAATTTTAAAGATAAACTGAATCCAATATTTACCAATAAGTAACTCCATGAATAATAATAAAAACCAAATAAATAAGCCGAACCTCGAACTAAATATATATAACCATAAGCCTACCCAGGGTCTGGTGTCACAATTCACGAACTACTAAGAATACTACAAATAATGGGTTGAAAGAAGTATATATATCTGTTTTGAATGAAATAAAACAACAACTAAATAGTGTAGAGAAGACTTCAGGAGTCTGCGAATGCCAGCAGATCTACCTCTTGTCTCCAATGGAAATGCGCAGCTACTAAAATCTCCTAACTCTGGCTGGTACCTGGATCTGCAAAAAAAAGTACAGAGTGTAGTATAAGTACAATCGACCCCAGGTACTGAGTAAGTGTCGAGCCTAACCTCGACGAAGTAGTGACGAGGCTACGACGGGGCATTAACAATATAACCTGGGAATAATATATAATAAAGCAAGAAATAATCATTAATAGTAAACTAAATAACCAGTAACTTGCAACAGTATATAAAAACAACTCGAATAATTCTTTTCAGATATCAGCGATAATCAACTCCTCAAATTTTACAAGTTTCGATTTAAATCAAAGTAAAAATCAGAGTACGAAAACCATTTTAATAAAACCGGAGTTTTCCAAATCTTTATTTTTGAAAATCAGTAAAACATAATTATTTTCCCTTATCGCTCCTTGTTGCGCCGCGCAATCCGCTCCCACCCGTCCACCCTTATTGCTCCTCCCTATATATATATATATATATATATCACCCTTATTTCTCCTGTTGCGGCGTGCAACCCGATCCCACCTGTCCACCCTTATCACTCCTTGTTGCGGCGTGCAACCAGCTCCCACCAGACATATCATATCAGTTTATTTACGAAAAATTTCACAATTCAGGCCAAGCCTTTCACAACATTTTTGTATCAACAATTGTAAACAAAAGCTGTAAAACTCATAAACTTCATCAATTGTCACACCCCAAAATCGAAGGACGAGACCGGCACCTAACCAGCTGAACTTGGTCAAGCGAACCTGGATTTCCTTTCCTACCCAACGCGTTTCCCCCATATACACAATGCACCATATTCCACATGAAATAACAACTTAGGATTGAAGCGTGGATTTACAAACTTAAGTTCATTTCTCTTTTAGCATTTCAAAAATTGATTCCCAAAAACATACACAATACATACCTTCTTTACGGACCACGATTCCGAATACGTACAGTTACTACCCAAAATACATATATACACCCACATCATGTCTACGGAGCCTCTACGAATACTAGGAGTTTATACAATACTTGCCGGCAACAAGGCCCTTACTATACCTTACAATACATAATATACTCAAAAGATATGGCATGAATTAGACACAGCCCCGGAAGGAAATGGGGCTCACCAGTACTGCTGAAAGATGAGGAGAAGGCACCTCTAACGGCGAGCTGAGCTACCTGCTATGGACCCACCTACATCCATATAAAAGATGTAGCGCCCCCGGCAAAAAGGACGTTAGTACTGTGGAATAGTACTAGTATGTATGAGCAAACTTTACTCAAAGTAAAATCAAGAGCTGCACAAATAAAAAGCAGTTAAAGGAACCAACACATAGTGCACAGTGATACAGAAAAAAATACAATTGAGAGCGTCACAGATTCTTATTTCAACACAATCACATTTCAGCTTACAGTTTACATTCCACCCTTGTTACCTCTCCACCCTTATTACTTCGTGTTGCAGCGTGCAACCGGTCCCACCGTACAATTTATACTTCACCCTTGTTACCACTCCAACCTTATTACTTCGTGTTGCAGCGTGCAACCCAGTCCCACCGTACACTTTATACTCCACCCTTATTACTTCGTGTTGCAGCGTGTAACCCGATCCCACCGGACCATCACATTTCATACCAAACAATAACAACCCACAATTCAATCACATGGCTTCATACCATCAAGAGTACAATTTCATAAACCCACACAATCATGTGTTCACAATAGTCTTTATCATCCATTAATTCAACCACAAAGGTGCTCATCAACAAGAATATAAATTCATTACAACCAACAATCCATATGAAGTTAAGCCACAATAAACCTTGCCAACAATGAGTCATATACGATATTTCCATGGTAATTTTGTTTAATTAGATCAATTCACAACTCCCTTTCGTCACTTGCTAAACAACCCTTATCACTTAGATACATTTACATATTTGAGTTCGTTACCATTATTTCATACCAACATACTCAAAACATTTAACGAACCTTGCACATGATAGAGTAATCACATGGAAGTCACCTTTCACAATTTCAATTATCACGATAGTCGACTAAGAAAAATCAGAGAATGAAATCTCACACCTTAACACAACCGGACAATCAATTCATATATACTCAGCAAGAAACTCATACCGAATGTTCGGACACCAACAAGGTGACTCTACGAAGATTAAAGTTAGCCATACATACCTCGAGTCGTCCCCTTTTTAATTTCTATCACAATTCACCGGACCGTCTAGCACCGTGAATCTATTCCACAATGTGACATATTTCACTTAGAATTAGGAATCTTGTACTCAATTGAGCATTTTATCAAACATTATGTGACCCCTTAGACTACTAACCCCGTTTTGAGAATAATTACCCAAACTTATTTTTCCCTTTACTAGATTACGGGGTTTAACTCACATGCATGCAAGATTTCAAACTTTTATTTTCAAGAACCAACCTATGTGTGTTTTATTCTTACCCAAAACCCGAGAAATTGGGGAAATAGGGTGTAGACTTACCTCTTTGAGTGAAGAAGATGACAATACTCGATAATTTCCGGGCTTGAGTGATCTTGGAAAATCAAATTGGATGATGTTGAAACCTTCTCTCTCAAGAACTCTCTTTTTCTCTCTTTATTTTTTGTCAGAAAATCCTTAAAAATCAAGGGAGGGGGTGTTTTATAAAACAGGGGGTCGGGTTTTATATTTAGAAAGTAGGAGCCCTAACACAGAGATGCAGTCAGGAATGCGATTGCATTCCTACTATGCGGTCCGCATTCCTGTCGCATAGTTGTCCTTCAAATGGGCCAAAATGGGAACCACACTGCCCAGGTATGCGGACCACTATATGTGATCGCATAGTGCGTCACATAACCTCCCTCGCAAAAACCATGGGCAAGAATGCGACAACTATGCGGCCCGCATTCGTGAAATGCAATTGCATTCTAGGCCGCATAGTTGTCCTCAAAATGGACAGGAAACTTTCCACGTATGCGACCACTATGCGGTCCGCATACCTGTATGCGATCGCATAGTGTGTCGCATAACGCGAAATTTATGGAAAATTTAATCTTTCAAGTTCTGGGACACTTTTTACTCAAATAGGACTATTTTTAGAATTTCTACACTTATAACATTACAGGGACCTATTCGGGCATTATTTTAGACATAAAAATTTTACGGGTCTTTACATCCTCCCCCACTTAAAATCATTCGCCCTCGAATGAGGATCGAGAAATCATTTGGTTTTGAAAACACAATATGCCAACCCCCAATTTTTACTAAGTCCAATATTTTCTGAAAATTTCGCCAGAGTTTCCTCTGTAATAGGCCTATCTACCTGTCAGAGAGCCCCCTAAACTCATGTTTTTAACCAATTCCACACATAACTAGATATTTCATGGCCTTGCACATAATTTGGTCACCTCGACAAGTCCCATATAATTCAATTACTTCAACATATCATATACACTTCAATTAATCCTTACCAACCTACACTTCAATTAATCATTTAACCATCATATGTGTTTCACATAATTTTCATTTACTCCAAGGGGTTGCACATTACTCAAATAGTCACAACATACACAATTATGGCACAACTTGAGAAGTTACAATAGTAGAGTAATTAGGGAAATATGGGGTGCTTTTACACAAAACTGAACATAACATATAATTTCTTAGAGATGACAGTTCGCACGATCACTACTAGACTTATTCAAACAAATGGGGATATTTTTCTTTCATTTCATTTTCCGTTTCCCACGTGGCTTCCTCAACTTGCTGACTTTGTCAAAACACTTTAACTGAAGCAATTTCTTTGTTCCTCAATCTACGGACTTGCCTATCAAGAATAGCAACCAGAACCTCCTCATACGATAATTCTTCATTAACTTCAATTGTCTCAATTGGCACGATGGCTGATGGATCTCCAACCACTTTCTTCAACATAGACACATGGAACACCAGGTGCACTAATGACATATCAGGGGGTAATTCCAGCCTATAAGCCACCTGTCTTGCCTTTTGAGCAATCCTATATGGCCCGACATACCTTGGGCTCTATTTCCCTTTCTTCCCAAACCGTATTACTCCCTTCATGGGAGACACCTTCAAGAATACCCAATCATCTACTTGAAACTCAAAATCTGTTCGACGAGCGTCCGCATAGGAATTCTGACAACCCTGAGAAGTTTTCATCCACTCCTGAATGACTCTAACTTTTTCCATATCTTGGTGCACAAGATCCGGTCCTAGCAGTTCCGCCTCACCAACCTCGAACCATCCAATCAGAGACCTACACCTCCTTCCATATAATGCCTCAAATAGGGCCATTTGAATACTAGCATGAAAACTGTTATTATAAGCAAATTCTATAAGCGGCAAGTGTTCATCCCAGCTACCCTTGAAATCTAATACACAAGCCCGCAACATATCTTCAAGCGTCTGAATAGTCCGCGCTGCCTGCCCATCAGTTTGTGGATGGAATGCTGTGCTGATATTTACCTGAGTACCCAAACCTTGCTGAAAGTTTTTCCAAAAGTTAGTTGTGAACTAGGCCCCTCGATCCGAGACAATAGAAACTTGAGTGCCATGGAGTCTGACTATTTCTTTGATATACAACTGAGCGTACTGTTCTGCAGTATAGGTGGACTTGACTGGCAAGAAGTGAGCTGATTTCGTAAGTCGATCCACTATCACCCAAATTGAGTCGAACCTACGTGGAGTGCAAGGTAACCCCACCACAAAGTCCATATTGATCATCTCCCATTTCCATATCGGTATTTCCATAAGCTGCGTCAATCCACCCGGTCTCTGATGCTCGGCCTTCACTTGCTGACAAGTCGGACACCTAGCCACAAAGTCCGCCACACCCCTCTTCATACCATTCCACCAATAAATCTCTTTGAGATCATGATACATCTTCGTAGAACCTGGGTGCACTGAATACTTGGAATTGTGAGTCTCTGCCATTTCTCTTTCCCGAAGATCATCCACGTCCGGAACACATACTCTCCCTTGGCACCGCAAAATACCGTCATCGCTGCCGAGTGAAAATTCTGGATCTCTAAATTTCTTTTCCTTAACTTCTGCTACAAGTGAAGACTCTGCTCCATTACGCACCACAACATTCCCCTCATCTGAGGCTGAAAGACAGACCCCCAGACTGGCCAACTGATAAACTTCCCGAGCCAAAAGCCTCTGACCGACTTCCAAATGTGCCAAGCTACCCATTGATTTCCGACTAAGAGCGTCGGCTACCACATTCGCCTTCCCTGGATGGTACAAAATATTCTTATCATAGTCTTTGAGCAGTTCAAACTACCTCCGTTGCCTTAAGTTCAACTCCTTCTACTTGAATAAATACTGAAGACTCTTATGGTCTGTGAATATGTCCACATAGACCCCATAAAGATAATGCCGCCAGATTTTCAATGCAAACACTGCGTCAGCTAATTTTTCTCGTGGTTCTTGAGTTGCCTTGAAGCATACGCTATAACTTTACCACATTGCATCAACACACACCCCAAACCTACCCTCAAAGCATCACAATAAACCACAAATCCCTCTGCACCTTCTGGTAAGGTCAACACTGGTGCCGAAGTCAATCTCGACTTTAATTCCTGAAAAATCTTTTCACATGCATCGGATCACTGAAACTTAACTACTTTCTGCATCAGCTTAGTCAATGGGGAGGCGAGAGTAGAGAATCCCTCCACGAACCTCCAATAATACCTAACTAGACCCAAGAAACTGCGAATCTCTGTCGAGGTCGTTGGCCTAGGCCAATCCCCATCAGAAATACCGGGACCGGAAGCTGGGACTAAAGAAGGATCAGGAACATCAGTGGGAGGGACTGTAGCATCCTCCGCTGGAGCAGGAGTAGGAATATCCTGGCCTGGGATGGTAGAGTCAAGCAGATTCAAGGTCGGGGAATCATTCTCACCCGAACCATCAGATAAAGAATTCACGGCCACTCCTGGAGTGGCATTGGCCTCTAGGCCGAGTCGAGCTCTCTTCTTCGATGTTATTTACTGAAAATTGGAACAATACACGAGTTAGAGATAGACAACCTCACCTTCCACCACATCGCACGATATATAATAGCAATAAAAGGGTACTTTCCTAAATGTCCATGCAGCCCCCTAATTGTAGATGTGGTCGACAACACACCGATAAGAAGGGCTCTACTAGACACAGCTCTGAGACATCCTAGGACACTTTTAAAACCTTAGGCTTTGATACCAAGTTTGTCACGCCCCAAAATCGAGGGACGAGATTGGCACCTAACCGGGTGAACCCGGTCAAGCGGACCTGGATTGCCTTTCCTACCCAACGCGTTTCCCCCCTATACACAATGCACCATATTCCATATGAAATAACAACTTAGGATTTAAGCGTGGATTTACAAACTTAAGTTCATTTCTCTTTTAGCATTTCAACAACTGATTCCCCAAAACATACACAATACATACGTAACTTTCCAATACGGACCACGATTCCGAATACGTAAAGTTACTACCCAAAATACATATATACACCCACATCATGTCTACGGAGCCTCTACGAATACTAGGAGTTTATACAATACTTTTCAGAAACAAGACCACGACTATACCTTACAATACATAACAAACTCAAAAGAGATGGCATGAATTAGACACGACCCCGGAAGGAAATGGGGCTCACCAGTATTGCTGAAAGATGAGGAGAAGGCACCACTAACGGCGAGCTGAGCTACCTGCTATGGACCCACCTACATCCATAAAATAGATGTAGAGCCCCGACAAAAGGGACATTAGTACTGTGGAATAGTACTAGTATGTATGAGCAAACTTTACTCAAAGTAAAATCAAGAGATGCACAGATAAAAAGCAGTTAAAGGAACCAACACATAGTGCACAGTGATACAGAAAAAAATACAATTGAGAGCCTCACAGATTCTTATTTCAACACAATCACATTTCAGCTTACAGTTTACATTCCACCCTTGTTACCTCTCCACCCTTATTACTTCGTGTTGCAGCGTGCAACCCGATCCCACCGTACAATTTATACTTCACCCTTGTTACCTCTCCACCTTTATTACTTCGTGTTGCAGCATGCAACCCAGTCCCACCGTACAGTTTACACTCCACCCTTATTACTTTGTGTTGCGGCGTGTAACCCGATCCCACCGGACCATCACATTTCATACCAAACAATAACAGCCCACAATTCAATCACATGGCTTCATATCATCAAGAGTACAATTTCATAACACCCACACAATCATGTGTTCACAATAGTCTTTATCATCCATTAATTCAACCACAAAGGTGCTCATGAACAATAATATGAATTCATTACAACCAACAATCCATATGAAGTTAAGCCACAATAAACCTTGCCAACAATGAGTGATATACGATATTTCCATGGTCATTTAGTTCAATTAGATCAATTCACAACTCCCTTTCATAACTTGTTACACAACCCTTATCACTTAGATATATTTACACATTTGAGTTCGTTACCATTCTTTCATACCAACATACTCAAGCATTTAACGAACCTTGCACATGATAGAGTAATCACATAGAAGTCACCTTTCACAATTTCAATTATCACGATAGTCGACTAAGAAAAGTCAGAGAATGAAATGTCACACCTCAACACAACCGGACAATCAATTCACATATACTCAGCACCAACAAGGTGATTCTATGAAGATTAAATTAGCCATACATACCTCGAGTCGTCCCTTTTTTAATTTCTATCACAATTCACCGGACCGTCTAGCACCGTAAATCTATTCCACAATGTGACATATTTCACTTAGAATTAGGAATCTTGTACTCAATTGAGCATTTTATCAAACATTATGTGACCCCTTAGACTACTAACCCCCTTTTGAGAATAATTACCCAAACTTGTTTTTGCCTTTACTAGATTACGGGGTTTAACTCACATGCATGCAAGATTTAAACTTTTTAGTTTCAAGAACCAACCTATGTGTGTTTTATTCTTACCCAAAACCTGAGAAATTGGGGAAATAGGGTGAAGACTTACCTCTTTGAGTGAAGAAGATGACAATACTCGATAATTTCCGGGATAGAGTGATCTTAGAAAATCAAATTGGATGATGTTGAAACCTTCTCTCCCAGGAACTCTCTATTTCTGTCTCTATTTTTGGTTAGAAAATTCTTTAAAATGAAGGGGAAGGTTGTTTTATAAAATAGGGGGTCGGGTTTTAAATTTAGAAAATAGGAGCCCCGACACAGAGATGCAGTCAGGAATGCGATTGCATTCCTACTATGCGGTCCGCATTCCTGTCGCATAGTTGTCCTTCAAATGGGCCAAAATGGGAACCACATTTCCCAGGTATGCGACCACTATGCGGTCCGCATACCTGTTATGCGATCACATAGTGCGTCGCATAACCTCCCTCGCAAAACCAATGGGACAATAATGCGACAACTATGCGGCCCGCATTCGTGAAATGCAATCGCATTCTAGGCCGCATAGCTGTCCTCAAAATGGACAGGAAACTGTCCTGGTAAGCAACCACTATGCGGTCCGCATACGTGTTATGCGATCGCATAGTGCGTCGCATAACGCGAAATTTCTGAAAAATTTGATCTTTCAAGTTCTGGGATACTTTTTACTCAAAATAGGACCGTTTTTAGAATCTCTACACTTATAAAAGCACAGGGACCTATCGGGCATTATTTTATACATAGAAATTTACGGGTCTTTACATCAATTATCATTTCACAACAAAACTAACCGAAAATTTTATACATATCGTAACACTGATATCCAGCTCAATCCTTATGTAACATAACAAAATCAAGAGAACAACCAACACTTCCAAACACTTGAAACAATACTTAACGATAAGTTAATGAATCCAAACCGACATATAAACATCAATGATCATGAAACAATTAAGCCCGAAAGAAAATAATTGGAAATAAGGAAAGGGATCATGTTAAGTAGATAGCTTGGGGGTGCATGGATACTCGTCACCTCACCTATCCACCACACACATGTAATTTCACATAGAAATTAAGTTGGGGATTCCTATTCCCTTAAGTCAAGGTTAAACCAAGCACTTACCTCAAATTCACAGGCCACTTACTGCTCAATTACCGCTTTTCTTTTCGAATTTTCCTCTAACCCGCTCGAATCTAATCATAATTCATTTAATATCATTAATTTATTCTAACAGAACTAACTTTACTGAAAAATCATTGTTTTCCTATGTTCTCAAAAAAAGTTAAAATTCGACCCCGGGCCCGCTTGGTCCAAACTCGGGATTCGGACCAAATTTTGTTTACAAATTCACCCCGAGCCCGAATATGCAATTAGTTTCGAAATCCGACCCCAATTCGAGGTCAAAATTCTATTTTTACAAAATTCCTTAATTCTACCCAAACCCTCAATTTTTATCATGAAAATTCTTGATTTTGGATTGAAAAGTGATGAAAAACATTGGGTAATTGAAAGAGAAGAGTTTAGGATTGTTTACCAACACCTTGGGGATGAATTTGTGTGAAGAAAATCGCCTCTAGGTCTTTGTAGTTCGAAAATAGGTGAAAAATAAGTTCTGCCCGAGTTTTAGAACTGTTTTTATATGACTAGGCAGGCCTTCATCGCGTTTGCGATGGGCCTGCCACATCCGCGATGGGTAATGCCCAATGGCCTTCGCGTTCGCGACCAAGTGTCCGCGTTCGCATAGAGAAATGCAACTACCCTTCCCCAAGTCCCCTTTACATAGTGCGATCGCGTGGCCTGGACGCGTTCACGAAGCTTTAGCCCACCAGTGCTCCGCGTTCGCGTCCTGAGCTCCGCGTTCGCGTAGAACAAAAATGGCACCAGTGCAATTTACTCTACGCGTTCGCGAGTGAAGCAACGCGAATGCGACACTTTACCTGCGCACCAGAAACAGTGATGACAACATAATTTCTTAAGTATAAAACATCCCGTAGCCTACCCAAAGCTCACCTGATCCCTCGGGGCTCAAAGCCAATCATGTACGCAGGTCTAAAATATCATACGGACTTGCTTGTGCGATCAAATCATGAAAGTAACATCCAAAACTATGAATTTAACCTCAAAACTCATGATTTTTCTCAAGAACACTTCAATTTCACTATTTCTCAACCGGATGTCCGAATCACGTCAACTCAACTCTGATTCTCACCAATTTCACAGATAGGACTTAAATATCATAAAAAACATGTACCGGGCTCCGGAACCAAAATACGGGCCCGATACCAATGAGTACAAACATTAATTTATTTCTTTATTTCCTTTACAATCCAGCAAAACAATTTCTTTCTGAAATTGATTTCCAAGGCTAGGGACCTCAGAATCCAATTCTGGGCATACGCCCAATTCCCATATTTTACGGCGGACCTCCCGCGTTCGTCGAAACATGGATTCAGGTCCGTTCACTCAAAATATTGAACCAAGTCAACTAAAACCAAAGTTTAAATGCCAAAAATTATTATTTTTCATATTTTCACATAAAATCTTTCTGGTTTAACGTTCGGACTGTGCACGCAACTCGAGGTAAATAAAATTAAGCTTTTTAAGGCTAATGAGCTTGGAATAGTGTCTTAATTTATAAGATGACCCTTTGGGTCATCACACTTTTTAATTTTTCTTTTTTACAAAAATGTTCCACTCAAAATACAATATCAAATGTATATAACGGTATCAGGGTTGTTGAACTTATGGGGTCTTATAATAACATAGTGACAAATCCTCTATAATCTCATGAATGGTCTTGATTCCTTGAAGTTCATATGGATTACTACGACTTATCCTAATAATAATGTACGGGATGTAACATCCTTTCCCCTTTTAGAACATTCGTCATTGAATGTCAACTCTTAGAGTTTTACAAAATTTTCACTAGGGTCTCCTCTGGAAATTAAACTAAAACCCAAACTATATTTGAAGTCTCGACTATTCACAGCTTTTCGTACTTGAGTATCTAGTATCTTCTTCACCTTTACCTTACTTATCTTTCAATATCGTATCGTATATTCTGTCTCTTTCAATACCTCCTTTCCACATAGGTGGAAATTTTGCCTTAAAGCTCTACTGTAATTCGTGCACCTCTGGTGCATACCAAATCTGGTGAACGCTTCATACTGACTTCTTACGACTCAGCTCTATGGCACGATCTGGAAACAAAATAAGGGTAACATTTCCTAAATTCCCTATAGCCTCCCAATTATAAATGTGCACATAACACACCCATAAGTGAGACTCTACTAAGCACAACTTTGTAGACTCTCTAGGACACAACCCGCTATGATACCACTTTATCACGCCCCAAACCTGGGGAGGCGTGGCTAGCATCCAGTGTCGTACTGGCCTGAGTGAACCACTCTGTAACTCATTTTATTTCTTCTGCAACTATCGTGGGCCAATATGGCCACAAATCGTAATGTATAACTATAAATGGGAAAATAATGTATCAATGAACCATTTCTTAAAACATGAATACATATAGGCCGTCAAGGCCTCTGACATACTATAGAAAATATACCTCTATCTATAAAGCCTCTAATATTATTTGACATCAAATGGGACAGGGCACTGGCCTACTCATAAGTCTATAGCTAAACTCTGACACAATGACTTATAAACTCGACTACACCCCAAATGAGGTGGAGTCTTACTGATCTTTTGCTGAATGCTGACCTCGTCTACTATGAGGGCTCGTCAACTGATTGTCTATACCTACATGTATGAATGCAGGGTCCCCAACAAAAGGACGTCACTACGAATAATGTAACGAGTATGTAAGGAAGAACTTCAACATAACAATAAGTCAACATTAATTAAAGACATATAAGATTCAACCTGAATCTCTAAAGTGCCACCTTATACGCATACTTTTTATACTTACATATATAATGCTTCCCTTTGAGACTATTTCTATTATCCATATCGTATGATGCATGACTTCCCAATTGATCAGTGGTAACTGCCCGACCGGTCGTAGCGCGATGGTAAATGCATGACTTCCCGACCGACCGTAGTTCGGTGGTAAATGTATAACTGCCCAACCGACCGTAGCTTAATGGTAAATGCATGACTTCCCGACCGGTCGTAGCTTCATGGTAAATGTGTAACTGCCCAACCGGTCATAGCTCGATGGTAAATGCATGACTGCCGAACCGGTGGTAAATAATGATACATAACTGCCCAACCACTGGTAACTGCCCGATCGGCCATAGCAGAGTGGTAAATGCATGATGATGCATGTATCACTATATTGTTGCACCCCTTTTTTTCCCTTTCGGCAGAGTCCAAGTTTCGACATGCTTTGGGATAAATCATTTCCTTTCTGGAGAGGGGTATGAGAATTGAAAAGTTGCCACCTACGGATTTAAGGTGCGTTAGGGCACCTATTGCAAGTGACTCATGAAACCGGTTTACATTACCAGAGATTGGGCAAGGGCTTGAAATTACCTTGAGGGGAAGGTGTTAGCACCCCTCGAGGTCCATAATGGTGGGTCCCAGCCAAACTCATTTTTGGTGAATTAGTCATTAAGCAATTAAAGCAGTTTAAGCACACATATGGATTACAAAAAAATGGGAATAAATGGGTCCTAGGTTTATTAGCCTATAGGATCACTTCTGTGCAATACCCGGTAAACCTTCCTCAATTAGAGGGGTTACACGTGGCGTTAGCGCACAGGTCATCATATCCTTTACTACCCAATTACCCTTCCCTTAGTGGTTATGTAAGCGATTCTAATTAAACGTACTCTATGTGTGCATTACCCGTCCCTTTCTTATGGACCTGGAGGTGTTTAGAACCTCTAATTAAGGCAGTTCTAGATTCTCCTAAAGTGCTTAAAAGGAGAAAATCTAAGCGACAATTTTAAACAAGTAGGACTGTCAGGTAAAGGAACAATTAAGGGGGCTCACATTTACCTCCACAAATAAGCAGTCAATTGCACGTCTCAAGCAACAGTATTTCGGATAATTTAAGAGTCCTAAAGCAGGATATTTAGGTGAGCATGACAAACAGAATATATGCAGCATCTTGTTAAAGAAAAGCAGTGGAGACCTAATTAGTTTGCTTACTGATTTTAGGGGGTTGCTGAATCTTGGCAGTTCACAAGTAATTAAACAAAGCACAGTTTTACCATTTTGCAAGAGTTTGATTATCCTACAGGCTTGCCTAGGCGTGGATCTGAGATGTCCTATAAACGAGATATCGAATTGTCGATCAGGTCATAATAAACTAATAAACGATTTTAAACAGGCATTTCGTTCATTATGTCCTATAGGCATGTTGTCTAGGTGCTGAACATTACAGACCTTATTTTATATATTCATCTCTATAAACATGTTATCTAGGTGTTGGGACTACCTTTAAACTTACTCGTATAGACATGGTTGCTACTGACTTTATCTAATATAGGCATGATATTTCGGCGAGTGCAATAAAAGTACTAAAACATGGTTTCTAATGCACATGAGAGAATGATCATGTTTTTTAGACATGGTTAATAGCACCCTAGTGACAGGATTCTTAAGCAGACATGATGTATGCAGAAATTTAGAAAGCTGATGTTTTAGAACAAATGGTATGATGCCTATGTACATGTTTTCTAATGCACAAATGATCCTAAGGGCATGATCCCTAATGCAAGGAAATAGTCATAATAATCCTAAGAGCATTATTTCTACCCAACTGCCCCACAAAAATTATATGAAAATCGCCCCCTTTTTTTACTAATATCCCCAGTATCTGTTTTACAAGAATTATTAGTACAGACCAAGAATGAATGAATTACAGAAATGAAACTGCTATACTATAGGGAGCCTGGATAGGCCCAAAAGTAAACCTGAAGGACAAGGCCTTCAACCAAATCCAAGGTGCCAATATCTTATAGTGTCGAAGAGAGTATCCTGGTGCGTCAAAGTTCCCAAGGGCCTCAGGGACCCCGGGCCATGCTCACACCAAGACTCCTTTTAGAGAGAGAGATTTTTTGTGCAGTGTGGAAGGGCCAGCCCCAGTGTGTCAGAGTTCGGAGGAGTCTCATGGACTCGTAGGCAGTACACATACTGGAGGGGCAGAATCCTAAGTATTCTAAGAGTAGGAGTGTGAGTGATTGAAAGAGTAGGAATAATTTTAAGAAAACAAATCAGAAGTGAAACCAATTTAGAAGTGTTTAGAAGTGAAAATAGTTATGGAGTGAAAATAGTTTAGAAGTGAAAACATATTAGGAGTGAAAACAATTTAGAAATATTCTAGAAAAGGTTCAGCAAACAACAAAAAGTAGGAAACACAGTCACAAGGTTTCACACAAAGCTTCATATTTCCCATACTCAACTCAGTTCATTAGTCAGCCTTAGATGATCGTATAGCATGCTGAGAACTAACAATTACACAAAAAGGGAGCAGGGTTGGGAACACAAGAATCCTGAATCAGGAGAACATAGAAACAGGGTGTTAGGGAAGCATGCTAGTCAGGAGCATAGAGCAGGCATGGGGTAGATAAAAATTTACTAGGACATACTGATTTAGGGTCTAGACATGAATCACTCAAGTTTAACAGTCATGCATAACTATAGAGGTAAGCAAGATGAGTCAAAGCAATGGACAGGGAAATATAGAAATGTTAATTCAGAAGTAGTCATGATAATCAATTCGTAGAGGGATTTAACTACACAGAATTGGTCATACCAATTGAGATTAGTGGATAGGAAATACAAGAGTCTTAGACACAAAAGTAAACATGCTGGCTTAGAGCAATAAACAGGAAAGATTGAAACTTAAACACAGAGGTAAACATGATGGTTTGTAGCAATAAATAGGAAATATTGAAACTTAAATAGAAGTAAACATGATGAATAAGGTGATAAACAGGAAAGAGACAGAGTTAAACACAGTGCTGGACATGCTAAGTGAAATACAGAAGAGGCATGGATTCAACAGAAGTAAAGCAACAAATTAGAGACCACATAGGTTCAAGCTTCATAGTATAACAAAAGACATTAGGAATAGGAATATACCAGTAAAAGGAAGCAAAAAATAGAAGGTGAACGTATGCAGGATACCGTGGTCTAGCCTTGGCTTTCAACCGGCTAGACATTGAAATGAACATAAGTAGCTTAGAGCCGAGAGCAAAGTGTGTGAGTGTATTTTTGGACTATTATTCATTTTTTGAGAATCAGAATGAGAGTGTATATAAAGTACTTAATGAGTAGAACAAATAAGGCAAATAGAATCATAGTTCAATCAATTAGGATCAATCAACCAATCATAGAATCAATTCCTATAGGGAAATTCAGAAAAGACCCCTTAATTGGGGATAGTCAAGTAACATCCATAATTGGGGTTCAGTTAAGGCAGCAAATCAGAATCATACAATATAGGGAGTCAGTAAAAACTCAAACCATACTGATAATTAATTAATGCAAGTATAAGCAGTTAAGGTCACAAATAAGGAAACAAGTAAAAATCTTAGCAAATACTGATTTTAACGAGACAGAATAATTCAAATTCCCTAAATAGAAATCAATTAAGACTGGTTCACAGAAATAAACATAATAACGGAACAAAATTGAAGAAATCAATATAACAAACATAAACATCTAGGGTTGAAGAATATACATGAGAATCAGTCAAGATAGTGAAGAACATCTAGTTTAAAAACTGAAAAGTTAGGAAAACCTTTGAAGAAAAGTCTGGGACGAACTCTAATTTCAGAAAGAGTGAATAAAATCGAAGAAATTAACTAGAATAAAGATTTTCAATGGAAAACACCCAATAATACTCGAATCATTTCAGATCTACAAAGATCTGAATAGATTCAAAGACTAGTGAAACTAGGGTTTTCAGAAACAGTAGAGGTAAAAGAAAATCGGTCAAAAACTATGGATTCGCACTAAAAATAAGAGGAAACCCATACTCACAATCGAGAAAGGCCACAGACAGGCCTATAGACAAATTTTGGCAAGAACCAGGTTGAATTTCCATGCGATTCTCTAGAGGATCTACGTAATCAAATAGCCAGGGATATAGGAGGCCAGTAGTGGTCGGAGAGTGCTCAGAATCTCTATAGATAGGAGCTTTTCGCCGGTGACGGCGATTAGGGTTAGGGGTGAGTTGAGAGAGAATTGGAGAGGTTAGGGAACCAGTGACGGCGGAAATGAAAGCGTGAGGGGTTAGGGTTTGGGTTAGGATTAAAAATGGTAAGAAATAACGTGGACCGTTGATCTTAGAGATCAACGATCACGATTAGGTGGGGCCTTTGGGTCAGGTATGTATAGGATTGGGCCTGGGGAGAATTGGGCTAAGTTTTGAGGGGTTTGGGCTGGTATAATGGGGCTAGGTCCGACAATTTAAAGGGCTATTTGTTAAATACCCAATTAAAAATGATTTGTAAAAATAATTAACAAATTGTAAAAAATGAATTTCATGCATAAAAAAATATTTTAAAAAAATTATTCAATATTAAAAATATAAAAAGCAATTTTCTAGTAAAATAGAGTAATAATGCATACATGGGCTATTATTGCAAAATTATTGCAATTATACTCCGAAAGTGCAAACAAGGCTATTTATAAAATAATTAAAACTTAGTATAAATATAAATGGTAAAATTAAGCCATAAATTGTTATAAAATCATTTGTAATGCAATTAGCAATTATTTATGTAATAAATACTGGGATAAATTAATTAAAACTCCTTAAAATGCAAAAATTATGAAAAAATATTAATCGATGCTAATGCATTATTTTCAAGGTATATATGCATTTTTAAAATATTATAGGAAAAAATTGGGTATCAACATATATTATAAACATTAACATATCTATCATATACCTCAATAGGTACTTAGGAACATACTTAAGAATGCTTGAATATCATTTTACAGGAATGAATAACATAGACATCCTTAACTGCTAAGAGTAGAAATACTTATGAAATAGCATTACGTTTATGTATCATTAGTTGGATCATGCCAAAAAAAAAAAAGGAGTAGCCTTAACTTACCTGAGCCGATTCTCTTAAATATTCCTCTAACACCGATCTTTTGGGATAAAACACGTAACGAATGATCGAATTAGGGAAAATCCTTATCATATTCTTGACAAAGATTGTATCGTGCTCTTTTAGAATTTACAATTCACGCTTTATCCCATTGGCATGGAATGAACAAGCAGCATCATTCATGTTTGGTATGAAATATTTGTTTTATGAAGGACTCAATCGATCAGCCCACTCCTTTACACAAGTGAATCCCTTTTTTTTTTTCTTGATCTTTAGTTATTATGAATAAAATACCTTACTAGTGTAGGAATGCTTTTAGTAGGAATGACCCATTTATTAGATGCTAATCCACCTATTCTTCTAAGTGTGATACCCATGTAAGACTTTTAAGAGTCACTAAATTGAAATGGGGGTGATGCCACGTGGGGGGGGGGGGGGATTAGACTTATCTAAAATATACTAATTAATTAATTAATATCGCACTAAAAATTAATAATTATTTAATTATTCACATAATTAAGAATTATCTAAAATTACTTAAAATAATACACACTTTAACACACTTTATACGCCTTACTATCATGGTCATGTGGTATATTACTAGTCCATGTATATCGGGCATTATAGCTCGGACCGTATTTTATCTCCAAATGTCGAACTTAGACCAACCTCATTTTCTTAAGCTCGTTTACCCTCTCACCTTCACGACTTTACTTATCACTTGTTATCAATATCATGAATACTTATAACCTCGAAAATAGTCTTGTCCTCATCCTAAAGTACTACTATTAAAGTATTAAAATATAAATAAGGCATGGTACTGATCACGCCCAACTATGCCTTATAAAAGACAAAGCGGTCGTTGCAAATATAATCCGGTTTAAAGTTTGGAGTCGAATCCCCAGGGAACTAACCTACCTATTACAACTCTAAGTGATTCTAATGTAAGCTCAAATCATTTCCGGGTGCAGTATTTTTATCAATAATTATTTAGATTTATTAACTAAAGGGGATGATATTAAAAAATAACAAAATTTTTATTAAAGATAACTCAGTGTTAGAAAGATCTAGGGCAGTGATTTCCCCAATTGCTAGACTAATTCTGACTCTTTTGCTATATTCTCACCGTGTTACTCTATGAGGATTATGAGCTATGGGTTACTGCAATTATCTCTCGATCAACTACAGTAATTTACTAGAGCATTCTCTCGAACTACTCTAACTAATAATTTATGTAGCTCTAATTTATCCCACCAAAGTTTTGTTATCTCTAACCCCAGTTTTAAATTCAAGTAATGAATCTCTTCAGTTACCCAAAAGTGGTGTTGTTCAACAACAATCAAACCTGGTATTCTTTCTCAAGCAACACCAAGTAATTAGACACGATTAACCAAGGGCCCATTCAATTAATCACCATACAAAGCATAGGTGAACAATCTTAGATTAAACCCAAATCAATTATAACAATATTGAGTCAAACCTTCATTTAACAATTGGTTCCATCAACCCTAGATGGATTGTTTAGCTACTCATGCTAAAACACAAAGAAAGCATAAAATAATTCATAATTCCCAAAATATTAACAAAAGATGGAGAATAGAAAAACTCAAATTTTAGCCTGGTATTCTCACACTTGTTCTTGCCTCCGAAGTGAGTCTAAAAACAATCTTAACGAGTTTATAGGGTTTAATTAGGGCTAGGCTATTTTCTCTCATTTTTACACTTAAGTCCCTGCATTTTCTGGGCTCTTTCCGGATCGACCGCGGCCGCGGCAGAACGCAGCGCGATCACGGTGGTTTGCATAAGTTCTACCTCGTATTGTTTTTCCCAACGCGTTCCAGTCGCAGTCGACCGCGGTCGCGGTGGGCTCCACTCCAGCCATCTTCACCTTTTTTCTTGCTTCTTTTCACTCGGATTCTTCTCGATTGGCCTTATATTCCCGCGATTGCCTCCAAAACGCTCCGAAGTGTCTTTCATCCTGGATTATTTCCTGCAAAGCATAAAAACACTATTTAGTGAATTTTGTTATCATTTTTGCACTTAAAACAATAATAAGTATGGGTCATTAGGAGTGAAAATAACGTCTATATAGCCTACAATCAAGACCCCACACTTAAACCGTTGCTCGTCCTCGAGCAACAAAACCACACTCTACGGCCTAATCCTCATAGGTTACCTTCCTCACTCTTTATATCCAGAAATCTTCACACAGGTAGACTACATCAGCGCGACATCCCAGCCTCGAGAGTGGACTCCTTTACAGCCACGCAATATCCCTAACCGGCTCTCCTACTCTCAGTCAGAGGTCCATTTTTACCTTCCATTCATGAATCATGTGCCTACTCACTACAAAAGAGACTTATGTTATTTACAAATCACACACTGAGGAACTCGAATATGACATTTCACTCACCCTTAGAAACAAATTCCTATGCCCCAAACAACGCACCATAGGCTCGTCCGTAGTGTAATACTCGACTAATCGAGCTCATACGGTCTAGAATTAAATAGGACTTTATTTGGTTGTAATGTTTGCTGCGGTAAGGGTACGATACATATGGGTATAGTGACTGCACCTCCCTAAGAACTCCACTACATTGTGTACTTTTAGATCTTGATTTTGTCAACCTTCATTCCACCATTACACTATTGTGTTAACCCCTTACTCTTTTAAGCACACTTTTCTTTTAATAGCCACCACCAAGTTGAGACTTCTATTTTTTTTTTGGTGGCCTATAGTATTGCTTATCAAATAGTGCACTTTTTCATGCTTCCTTAATTCCACTTAACAACCCAATCAACCACCGCACACTTATATTTCTTGTCATATCCATTATACTTCGAGTGCTTCTAAGAGGTGCTTGGGTTTAACAAGATAGACCATTTAAACTTGGTTCAACATTGTAATGTGGTTGAAACAGGCTTATAGGCGCAACGGTGTTGACCAATATATGTACAATTAGGTGGGACAAACATATACAGAAGGGTTAAGCAAAGAAATGCCTATATCACTTTCCATACCAAACAAGACTACCATTTCGCTTTGTACACACACAAGGCAAGTTCTAGGCATTGAGTATTAGCACAGAATACATAAAGCCTCACTCACACATGGCACATGACTCAATTCAGTTAGGATCACCAGACACTCTGCTTTAAGCACCTGAGCCATTCAGGGACACTCAATTTAAGACCTTATTAGAGTCGACTAAAGAGCCTAAGTGTCCCACTAAAGTAATCTTTATTCAGGATATCATAGAGTTAAGGTCCCTATTACAATCTTTGATTTTCACCCAAGACTCCTAAACTAAAAAGAAAAAAACTAACTACACCCAGTTCAAATGAAAACCCTTGGAAAAGAACCGTGGCTTAAAGAAAAATCAAGGGGGAGTTGATACACTACCTAACAAAGAAAAATCTTTTTTTGTTTTCTATAGACTCACTTACCCCAAGAAACAGGTCCATCGTCGGGAAGAGTCCTGTGTAAATATTTGTTTTTTTAATTCGACTCAAAACCCTCAAGATACCTGTCGAAAGGTGTCTGTCTTCGGGCCATGTCAACACTAATCAATATATATTCAATTAATTCAACTACCAACAAACCAATCAACCTACCAAAAATTATATATACAACAACAAACAGTATCCCCCACCCCACAATTAAAGAATTGGCATGTCCCCATGTCAGCAACAATAATGCACAGTGAGGTAAGGAGACTTCCCTGGTGTTCAGTCTTCATCAGAGACAGTGGCCGGGTCGAGATGACAGGCGTGCCCTAACGCTCAAAGCTAGGCCATTATTTTCTTTTCGAACTTCGGACTCTGAGTGGACAGAGTGTCAACTCTGTCATTCAGGTTATCCATAGAGGTGCGTAAGTCAGCAACATCTTGCTCCAAGGTAGACATCTGGGTGCTCCGCCGCGGCTGAGATGGGCCCGCCTCATCATGAAGTAGAATTGGCATGGAGGCATCAGGCACCACCTCGTCCTCATTGTCCACAACAATAGGCACAGGCTGCTCTTTTCCCACTGTGATTTTGCTGGCCCTGAAAGGGGCCTTCTTTGCTAGCATCCCATCTATGAAACGATTCTCGGGGACATTTGTAGCACGGCACAGCCTGGTGACCAGTGAAGGGAAATAGAACCCTTTGACTATCTCAGGAGATCTGATTAACATTTCATCGTGGATTGGCCTGGCTACATCGAAGTCATGACGATTGACAAAATACCAAACTGCCACTGCACGAGGTGCATTTATATCAGTAGTGTTGCTGGTGGGCAGCAGTCGGCTACAGATGATGGTGAGCCAGCATTTAGCTTCCCAAGTAAGTGGGAGTTCAAAGTGATGTCATGATTTATCAATATGGGCTCCCCTCCCAAACAGATTGACCGAACAATGAGGTTCCAAGTGACAGGTGGTGTTTGGTAGGTTTGGTAGTAATCCTCCACTCCTGAGAAGACCGGTAACCGGTATGCTCGGCGTATTGCTTCAAGAGAAGCATTTATATGTGTTCTTCTTGCTGTGACCACCCGGTTGGCATGTTTCGAGCAATTCGTATCCCAGACCATCAAAATATTTTCCTCCTCCGGTACCTCAAAGAAGACATCCAACTGGAGTCTCCTCAATTCATGGAACATCTCTTAACATTCACTCTGCAGGGCGGCCCTGTCAATAGGTACATCATGCACCATCTTCTATGCTGCCTTTGCTTCAAATATTTCCTCAACAGCCTTCGAGACAAACCGAGTATAGTCAAACTGGCTTGTACTAGCATGGGTTCTGTGTTTCCTGGATTGAGACATGGTACCTGACACAACAAGGTTTATTTTCAGAGAGGGTTCAACTTGTGTGACCGCCGGGTGGTTACTCAGACTTCACCACCACGATGGTCACATTGCCATTTTTTAGCTCAATGTGGCAATTTTTCAAACACATGGTGTGCATAGATATAGACATGCATATGTTAGACCATAGTAGTACAAACCCTCCCCAATGTCAACCACAATCCTCTACTAACATCAACCCACAAACATGATTTTCACCCAACAACACCAAATCTTACCACCAAGTCACACTAAGTTAATTTACAAAAAAAAACAAAAAAAATTCTTAACCTAGACATGGTGGAGATCTACGATTAACATATAA
>MDKJ01110338.1:0-57594 GCA_005239525.1 Nicotiana knightiana
TCGGGCAAACTCATCACAACTCACGGGACTCAGCCCAAGATAACTCTCAGTATTCAAAAACAGAGGGATAATAGTGATAAACAGCAACAGATATAAAGCATGACTGAGTTCATAAATTTTCTATCAAGAATAGTGTGAGAATAGTGGGAAAAATACCCCTGAGGGTATAAACAGGTCGGTACAAGGCCCCAAACATGGCATACATCCCATAATATAATATAAACCTCTAAAATACAGGATATCATATGATTTTAAATCAAACACATGGCTTAATAGTCGCCACGGTACGGAACAAGTCACAATCCCTATCGTTGCACGCCCAAACTCTCGTCACCTAGCATGTGCGTCACCTCATTTATCAAAACAATATGAAATACCGGGGTTTCATACCCTCAGGTCTAGATTTACAATCGTTACTTACCTCAAACCGGCCTGAATACTAATATGCGATGCTCTTGCCCTCGAATCGAGCTCTATTGCTCCAAATCTAGTCCAAATTAGATTTATACCATCAATATACGCTAAAGAAATGAATTCCACATGAAAATTATCAAATTAGACCAAAAAATCCGAATTTGGCTAAAGTCCGGCCCCCGTTCCCCGATCCCACGTCTCAAAATCTAATAAAAATTACATCACAAGAATCCTTATCCTCCCACGAGTCCGTACAGACCAAGAACATCAAAATCGAACCTCAAATAGCCCCTCAAATCCTCAATTAAAGGTCTCCAAATCATAAGCCCTAATTCTATAATTTTGGGTTTTAAATTCCACCAATTTCAGGTTTAATTACTCAAAAATCAACATAGAATCGGGTATTGAAGTCAAAAATCTTACCTCCAAGTGTTTCCCTTTGATTCCCTCTTCAGTCCCTCTCAAAAAGCTTCAAAACCACTCAACAATGGTGAAAAATGGACTGAAATTCGTGAAGGAGGGGTTTAAATACTTCTACCCAGATCAATATGTGCAAACGCGACCTATGCCTCACATTCATCGCGGCTTTTCGCATGCGATCGCGTAGAAGAAATTTTTTTCCAACAACCTTCTACAAATCTTCCGGATAGCCTCTAGTATAATGGTCATAAACTTTTTCCAAAACCTCCAAAGTACAATTGGTTTAATTTTCTGAAAACTAGACATCAAGGGCTAGAACTTTCATTTTTGGATCATCTTCAAATTCCTTATATATTGTGAGTTATAAGCTTCCAAAGTCGGGATAATGCAGCATAAATTTTACTCTATGCGATCGCGGGAAGCCTTATGCGATTGCATAGCACAACTAGATTTTTCCAATTTTTCTCTATGCTAACGCGGCCAGATCTATGCTATCGCACTGTACACCCCTGAAGCCAAAAACCAGCAACTAGAAATGGCCTAGAAATGGTCCGAAACCACCCGAAACTCACCCGAGACCCTTGGGACCTCAACTAAAACATACCAACACCTCCTATAACATCACACAAACTTAATCGAGCGTTCGAATCACCCAAAACAACATCAAAATACCAAATTAATCCAGAATTCAAGCCTAAGGATTTCTAAACTTCTGAAGTTCGCCAACGATGCCGAAACCAACCAAACCACATTTGATTCACCTGAAATTTGGCACATAGATCACAAACGACACTACAAACCTATTCCAACTCCCGGAATTCCATTCCAACCCCGATAGCTAATTTTCCACTACCGACCGAAAATCGCCAAAAATCCAATTTCGCCAATTCAAGCCTAATCCAATTTCGCCAATTCAAGACCCGACTAGAGCATTTATCACTTGTTTTGTGAAATACTCATTTAGACTTGAGAAAGCCAAATTGGGCAAAGTCGCTCAAACTACCGAGAGGTATAGAGTGAGTAATTGAGTATGATTTCTATAATGTATCCTGATCAACCAAACATGCCCTAAAGCTCTAAATCCGTTAGGTAACCAACTAGGCGAAAGTCGCAACCCTAAATCTTTTATCATTTGAAAAATAACCAAAACCAAAAATATTATCTCCTAGTTTTACAATTGCAATCAATAGCTTAAAGTAGAGGTAGAAACAACAAACAAGAATGTGGAAAGACATATCATGCAATTACACTAAATATTTACCTAATCCCAATTCTAACTCCCTGTGGATTCGACCCCGACTTGCGTTGGGTTTTATTATTGCATCGACCGCCTCACTACCTATATTTGTGGTGTAAGTTTGGGATAGATCAATGATTCCCTGAGGCTCTGAGGGACATACTCCCTAAAACATGTCCAAGAACTGAGTCCATGTAAGTGAGGCTGCCTCGTTCGGACTACTCAAATCATAAGCACGCCACCACTGATAGGCTGCTCCTCTAAGCTGGAAGAAAACCCCACTCATCTCCGCTACGCCCATGGTACGGAGAATACGATGAAACTCCTCCAGAAAACCCTGAGTATCATATGTAGCCAATCCGCTGAAGGTAGGTGGGTGGTACTTCTTGTACCTCTCAAGTCTGAGTTGCTTCGCCTCAGAAGCGCTTGTCCTGGTCACATGCTGAACCGGAGCTACCGGCTGCATAGGTATGAACTCTAGGTCTTGATCAGCCTGGACACTCTGCTTAGGAGTAGCTGCGGGAGTCTGCGCTTCCCCCCAGGATGATTTTGTGGCAGGAGCTAATGGAATCAATCTAGCCTGAGATAAGGCGATGAACATGGTCATGAATTGGGCTAGAGTCTCCTGGAGGGTTGGTGCAGCAATAGGCACCTCCGGTTCCTGCCCTCCAGCTGGAGCTGCTGGGGCTCCTTAGTCGTAGCTCGCGCGGGTTCTCTGGCTGCACCCCATGGTCGTCCTCTACCCCGGCCCCGGCCTCTGGCGGCTCTAGCAGGGGCGCAGGTGCCTGGTCGTCAGATCTTCCGGTACGGGTCCTTATCATCTGGAAGAAAGAATAGAATAGAGAAGTTTAGGATATGATGACAATAACTCGTACGACAAGGAATCAAAAGAATTATGATTGTTCCAAACAGTTCCATAGCCTCTCGAAGATGAGTACGGACGCCTCCGTACCGATCCGCGAGACTCTAATAAACCGACTTGTGACTCACGACTCCTATTAAACCTATGACTCTGATACCAACTTGTCACGACGCGAACTACCCTCTGAAACATGTTGTGACGACAGCTAGTTTCTACGACTAGGTAAGCCTAACAACTTACAGAAAGTACCAATAACGGAAACAAATTTTAACTTGTAACATCAATAGATACTAAATAATCAAAAACGATGCCGCTCGGAGTTCAGTTAAGCAGTTAAGGCATGTAGACATGTTATTATAGTCTAACAGGATAACTACGCATGCTAGTATATTCAATTAAGATGAAAATAGGTAATTACTCAGTAAAAATTAGGTTTTTCAATAGATAGCCCGTGTACGCACTCGTCACCTCGCGTACACGGTATTCACATAGCAATATGAGTACCAAATCCTAATGAAAATTCCCTCACACAAGGTTAGGCAAGCTACTTACCTCGAACCAAGCTAAATCAATCAGTAGCAATGCTCTTCCCACGAATATCCTGCTCCGAATAGCCCACATCTAGCCAAAATCAACTACATACCATAAATATAGCTATAAGAAACTAATCTAGTCAATGAAATCTAAGCTAAATCGAGAAATTAGGAAATCGTCCCAAAAAGCCTGCCGGGATCACGTCTCGAAATCGCATAAAAATCACAAAATATGAATACTCATTCACTCACGAGTTCACTCGTATCAAAATTATCCAAATCCGATGTCAAAGTCCCAACCAAAACCCAAAATCTTAGTTGAAGAACTTCTTCCTATTTTACCCAAATTTTCAACTCAAATCCAAAACTAAATGATGAAATTAATGATAGATTCATGGGATATAACCAAAATCAAGTATAGAATCATTACCCAATCAATGTCTCTGATAATATCTCAAAATCTCGTCCAAATCCGAGCTTCCAAACTCAAGTTTTGATAAAAAAGGCCAAACCCTCGTTTTTGAAATGTTTAATACTGCCCACTGATTCTTTAATCGCGATCACGAAAATAGCCTCGTGATCGCGAAGCACAACTTCGCTGCCCCAGAATTTAACCCTACGCGAACGCGGAAAACTCCATGCGAACGCGATTCACTGGCTCTCATACTTACGAGATTGCGAACAACCCCACGCTCGTGAAGAACAACTTGAATTCCCCTGCTGCTTTACTTCCTCTTCGCGAACGCGACCTAGCCCACGCGTTCGTGATGCACAACCTGACCAACTTACGCGGTCGCGTCCCCATATTCGCAAACGCAAAGAACAACGTCAGCTGGCCTCTCAGATGCCTTACGCGATTGCGAGACCTCTGTCGCGAACGCGATGAAGAAAAAGTCTGCAACAAAATACCAGAAAATATGCTATCTTACACAAGACCAAAATGATATGTTAAGCATCTGAAACTCACCCGAGGTCCCCGGGACCTCAACCAAACATTCTACCAGTCCTAAAACACCATACGAACTTACTCGAGTCCTCAAATCACATCAAACAACGTTAAAATCACAAATCATCCTCCAATTCAAACTTAAAGAATTTGAAACTTTAAATTTCTACCACTGATGCCGAAACCACGTCCGATTGACCTCAAATGTTTCACACAAGTCATATTCAACATTACAGACCTACCCCAACTTCCAGAATCGAAATCTGACCCCGGATATCAAAAAGTCCACTACCGGTCAGAATCTCCAAAAATTCGACTTTTGCCATTTCAAGCCTAAATCAGCTACAGACCTCCAAAACACAATCCGGACACGCCCCTTAATCAAAAATACCCTACAACGCTAACAAACCCGACGAAACTCCATTCCGGAGTCGTCTTCACATATTTCCGACTACAGTCAAAATCCTAAGGCTTAAACTTCCGTTTGGGGACTAAGTATCCCAAAACACTCCGAAACAAAAAATAAAACTTCCCAGCAAGTCACATAAGCAGAAAAAGATACGGGAGAAGTAGTTAATAGGGGATCGGGGCTATTACTCTCAAAAAGACCAGTCGGATCGTTACAAATCCAAAAAAGATATAGAGATTTTGATTTAAAACTGATGCAAAAAGCTACCGGACTAGGTTTTATAATGCATGAGAAGAGAAAAGCTGTGGGATTTTCAGATTTGTGTTTGAAAGAGGAAGGGAATATTTGGACTAACGTTCACATAGGTTTAGAGAATTAGAAAGGGGAGGGGAATGGGCAGGTAGGGTAATATTTTTTTACCGGATATGTACTATTTGCAACAAAATTATTGATGGTCAAAATCGAGTAATTAAATTCAAAAAGTTACATAAATACGATATTTTTTAAAGTGATCTTTAACTTTTGATCCCCGCGTGTTTCATGGACAGAGCTTTAAGGTCAGAAGTTAAAAGTGTTGCTCACGGGACAAGTGAAGGACAACACTTGTTAGATATGAAATTATGTCCATGGAACAAACGAGGACAAAATTTCAAGATCATCCGCTTTAAGATCTATTTATATACTTCACCTAATCAAGCAGGCCCAAATATCACTTTGCCTTATTTTCTCAAAAATATTTGAAGCTGAAGTGACCAAATGGGGTAAAATTTCATGGGGCACCTATTTGGTCACCCCAATTTGACCTATACTTACTTTTTAATATTTTTAAAAATAGTACCCAAAGTATAGACAACTTTATGACTCCTCCTCCTCCTCCTCCTCCTCCTCCTCCTCTTTCTTCTTTTTCTTCTTCTTCTTCTTCTTCTTCTTCTTCTTCTTCTTCTTTGTGGTAATATAGGTGACGTAAATTTATATGGTGTTTGTGAGCATATTTTAAGGTGGTTTATGGTATTTTACAGTAGTGAGCAGTTGTGGCACTTTATTTTTTGTTATTGCTTAGAGTTTCTTCTTCTTCTTATTTAGTTGCAAAATGAATTTGTTAGATTTATTATTGTTTTGATAAATTATTGATTAGAGTTTGTTCTTGATGATATTTGGAGGTTATGTTTCAAATTTGAGCTCATTTGGAATGGATTTGGGTGTTAAATCGTGTATTAGATTTTAAAATTCGAAGACCAAGTTTCTGTTTCTGGGCAATTTGCACTTCAGACCTATTTGGCCTTATGTGCATGAAAATACTGGTTGCACTTCAAACCTATTTGGCGTTAAGTGCATCTAAACTATAATTTTTTCACTTCAGACATATTTGGCTTTAAGTGCATGAAAATATTTGTTGCACTTCATACCTATCCGACATTAAGTTAAGTGCATTTGAAATGCAATTTTTCTCATTCAAACCTATATATTTGGGCTTAAGTGCATGAAAAATATTTGTTGCACTTCAGACTTATTTGGCCTTAAGTGTATCTTAAGTGTAATATTTGCACTTTAAACTTAATGGGCTTTAAGTGCATTGCACTTCAGACTAATTTTTTTTAACTTCATACCCAATAAATATGAAGTTAATCCTAAGTGAGTAAGGTTACAAAATTTATTTAAAGTGGGTATAATGTTAATTGTGATCTCAAAACTGGGTATAGATACAAATATCGGGTTCTTCGATTATCTATCTCACAGAGGGCCCAGTTAACATCAACTTCATGGACAGCCGCCCAATTATCAAGTCTCATTTTGAACTATAGAAAACATTTTCCGACTTCCAATGCAATTTTTCAGTACTACTACATAATTCCCACATCAGACTTAACAAAAAATAGCTCAAGTAGTATGATCTTCATGAAGTAGGATAAATCATGTAAGCCATTATATTTATATGTACAAAACAACACAATCAATGATTTTCCTTTTTCCTCGAGGAGAAGCATTGATGGTGTAATTATTCGCAAATTGGAAAAGTTGTGTTGCAACTTAGCGAAATTTGAAATTCAATCAAGTACAGTAGATCAAGAATTTTTCAGTATTTGACTAAGTAGGCGTTTGGATATAATAATTGTAAAATTTCAGAAAATGGTGAAAAAAATTTTCAAGTGAAAATGAGATTTGAAATTTAGAGTTATGTTTGGACATAAAATTCAGTGTAAAAATTGCACGGGGCGCCCTATTTGGTCGCCTCCATATAACCTATACCCATTTTTTTTAAAACTTTTAACTTGTACCCACTTTTTAAATAACTTCAGCCCCTTTCTCCTCCTCCTTCTCCTCCTTCGTTTTCTTCTTCTTCTTCTTCTTCTTCTTCTTCTTCTGCTGCTGCTGCTGCTGTTGGTGCTGCTATGGAACTTCAGTTCATGAGATGATTGCCATAAATATGTTTATCAGATTATTTAAAAGTAAATTATAAATAATTACGTAAGTTAGTAAACAATAATTTATGAATATTTCCACGTACGTAAGTTAGTAGACAATGATGATTCTGTTCTTTTCACGTTCATTGTTTCCAAAATTTATGATTTATATACTGTTGGCAATCTAATTTATGATATCTAGTATGTTAGAAAGCTTTTTCAAAAACTTCAGCTTATATAGTGCTGAAGTTTTTGCAAATGAAAATAAATAACTTCAGCTCTAGAGCTGAATTTCGCCAGTTACAAAACGAAAATTTCAGCTCTAGAGCTGAAAAATGCCAGTTACAAAACAAAAACTTCAGCTCTAGAGCTGAAGTTCGCCAGTTACAAAAAAAAAATTTCAGCACACTTGGTTCAACACACTTGCTAGAATGCTGAAATTTTGCGTGGTTGCTTTTGCTACTTCAGCCCCGTATGCTGAAGTTATGCGAAAAAGCGGGTACACTTATAATTTTTTTGTAAAGCGGGCACAAATTAAAACGTGACATAAAAAGCGGGTATAGATGCAAATGTCCCAAATCCAGTTTGGGTTTGTTTTTGATATTTTGTGAGTGATTTGAGTGAAAATTTCGAAAAATAACTTTTTGGAGTCTTTCAAATTTTCAAAAATTTTCAAAATGCATCTTCAAGTGAAAATTGAAAATTTTATGAATAAATGCTGATTCGAAAAAAATATTTTTTTATGGAAAAAAAGAAAAAAAATTATGTCCAAACGGGCTTTAAATGTTATTCCTTGTAAACATAGTGACATAGTAATAATTTTCACAATATAAATTAGTTGTGTATAATAACATTCTTTTGAAGTTCTTTATCATATTTATATTTTTCCAATTTTATGGTTTGTCCCCGAAGGAAATGATGGTCTTTTTTATGGGAGACTTTTTTTACTAGGAAAATGTAGCTCACCCGAGTTAACCGATGACAGAACCTTAAAAGTTAATTAAAAAAAAAAATTAGTTCGATTCAAAAAGTATCCCGCGTTCACGCATGATTCGGGAAATAGTCGCACTCCAAAAAAGTAATATAAACAGCCAACCCTAATGCAAACATCAGTGATTTGTTCCACAAAACTGAAAAAGTAACTTCAGAAAAGACCACTTGTGCAAATTTCATTTGAATCCAATAATCTCCATATCCAAAGACAATATAATATCCAAAAGAAAATAAAAAAGAGAAATTTATGTGATATACCCATTAAAAATACCAGTTAACTTCATATACATTTAAAATATTTATTTTACATTCTATACCTACTTTATAAAACTTTATTTATTTTTAAATTTTTAATATCATTATATGCCATTAAACATATCCTACATTTTAAAGGATTAGATTATCTCTGCGAGATTCTTTTACAATATTTTCAATCAACATTTAATTGGGATATTATTTTATCTTTCTCAAAATTTTATTAAGCATCATATATGACGAGCTCTGAACACACTTAAATATGCTCTCTAGTCGAATATAGTAGTTATAATATCGTATCCATAGGGATTGGAGTTAAACACTATTTTCGTAGTTTGTAGCTAGATTGCTATCCAAGATGATCAACAATTGAGGTTTATGCGATTAAAATTAAAATTAACTAAGAGTCTAAACACTTGACTAATGACAATCAACGCAACTATTAAGCAAAGGAAGTTATCGATTGCGAGAAAATAGGATTGATAGGATAGATGTAGGAAAAATAT
This sequence comes from Nicotiana knightiana, assembly GCA_005239525.1. NCBI lineage: Eukaryota > Viridiplantae > Streptophyta > Magnoliopsida > Solanales > Solanaceae > Nicotiana > Nicotiana knightiana. The sequence continues at coordinate 8,978 of MDKJ01110338.1, forward strand.
TTGGGATCTAACTCTAGTTAATTCACTTCTAATGTTCAAGTGAGTCTCTCCAAGTCACTTGATTATTAATTTAATTATTTAGTAGAAACTCCTCTCTCGATTAAGTTTCAAACTCACAAGATGAACCAATTCTAAGTACGTGACGATATGCAAGAATTTGTAGTGGATTGGTCTTTAGGAGAACCTCTTTCGATTATTCTCTTAACTTAGTTTAATCAACAATTCAACTAGCTTCTTTCGATTATTAAGAAGAATTAATGACTTCAACCAACAAATATAAAGCACCAATATCACAAGTGCCTCTCTCGATTACATGAACTAGTGTATATAGAAGCAATGATTAAAACATCCAAAACAATTCAATACATAATGTCACACCTCTTTTTTTTTTCCACACAACCCTATTACGAAGTTGAGTTAGAAGAGTTTTTCCAATTAAAGTGACATTTTGAGAAGGGATTATTTATTATTTAGAGTCGCCACTTGGAATTGAGTTTTGGTGTTCCAAGTCACCTTTTATTTTGAATCCCTTATCAAAAGGAAAGTTTGACTCTTAATTTATGGTCTACGAAAACAGAAGATTGAGTAAGGAATTCTGTTGACCGAGGGGAAGGTGTAAGGCACCCATCGAGTCCCGTGGTTTTAGCATGGTCACTTTTATTGATTAATGTCCGGCTTAAATCAATTTTTAGTTATTCGTGTATTTTATTGATTATGACTTATTTATTACCCCTTAATTAATTATTATGTATTTTTTAGTTGTGTTCACCAAGATGCGGTACGCACACAAGGTACTTCTTTGAAATTAAATGTTAAGCCAAGGTACGGAATGTACACATGATTATAACATAATTATGTTAAATTTAAAGGCATCGAGATGCGGAATGCGCTCACGATCCTTTTATTATTTAAGCATATCAATTCAAGGTTCGGGTATGAACACATGGATTAATATTTTAGAATACATCTAAAGTTTTTCTAGCATTTTTAGAGTATTCCAATTATTTTGTCTCTTTAGATTGGAGATATGCATTTATATATTTATTAAGATTGTTTTTCCAAAGTTTTACGAACGCATACCTTGATTTATTTTGGGAATCATAATTGTTACTTTAACTATTCCACGGATTTCACGGAAGAGGACATTGAAGAATTAGACACCAGTGGCTATTACTAATCATTATCACTTTGCATATCAAAGGCAAATGAAAATAAATGAGCAAACCTACTGCTATATCATAAATCACGATTTTCTCTAGTAAATACCTCACACAATGTTTTTCAAACGATGATTGCTAATGCAGGAAGCTTATTGAATTTTTGAGCAATTGAAATACAATTAAAACTCAACTTTCAAGTTAGTGCTAATATACCCAACTTCCCATACTAACACATATTTGAAGTAACATACACAAAGGCTCAAACTCATAAAAACCAACTACAACTAATAATATTAAAAACTCAAAGCCGACACACATGAAAAGTAAAACATTAAAGCAGCAGCAACATGGATCTGAAATACTTGAATCATAGAGAAAAGAGTTGGAGTAGTGAAAGAAAGAAAGAGTCGGACCTTAAATGGTGAGACCTTCCCATTTATATAGATAAGAAAATCCCAAATAAATCAGCTCGTACAGTAGAGGAGATCAAACCCAATCCAAAACAGCGAACCGGAACTGACACTAACGAACGAAAACTCTGACGACCTCAAACTCGACGGCAATTGGATCTTTGAACAATGAGTTTTGCCTTGAATTATTCAGTTGGTTTTGTTATGAAACTAGCTAGTTTTAAGGGTGTTTTCTCATCTGGGTTTCATAAATATTATGGAAGAAGAAAAGGGTTGTTATTTTAAGGGGAAAGACTAGTGATTTTTGCCTGAGATTTTCGTGTAACAGCAGTGAAAATAGGTGTGTTTTATGATGGTTTCCTGGCTACCCTTTAGATTATGAGTATAAAAAGGTTAGGGGAAGAAGAAACTGTTAAAAAAAATTTGGAGAAGGTTCTTTCATTTTCCTCCCGTTCTCCCTCTATTTTACTTCCCTCTTTTTTTTTTTTTTGAACTAACAAGGATATTTAATTTTACCTTTTGCGAAGATTTCACAATAGATAAATAGTTACAATCTACTGATTTCCAAAGTTGAAAATAGTTAACTTTTGGATCCGCAAACTCAGAACCTCGAACAATCCCGAATTTCGACTTCGAACACAAGAATTCGGCCAAAACTATATCTTTAGTAAATTCATACTCCAAAAACGATATTTTTTTTTGCCTTCATTGCTAGTTTTGTCTTATGAAATTTCCTCTAATTTCTAAAATCTCGTTCTTCTTTCCTTTTGTTTTACTTACTCTCTATCACTTCAATTTTTTGTTCCTCTCCATTTCATTGCCCTCTTTCCCTATTTCTTTTTTTTTAATTTCCTCTTCTTTTCCTTTTTTTTTTCTTGTTACTCCCTCTCGTTCTCTTCTTCTTTTGTTCTTTTTTTTTCTGACTTCCTCCTCCTTTCCTTTTTCTTCTTCTCCTCTCGTCAGTTTTTTGCTTCTCCCTTTTTTGTAGTAATTAGAAATTAATTTTGTTTTGTGAAGTAGGGGAGGGGGGGGGGGGGGGGGGGGGGGGGGGGGTAGGGAAGATCATGGGTAAGTTAGTAGGAGATATAATGGCAACATGGGATAGATATATGGGGGAATATGGGAGGGAGTAAGTAATGAGGTTGCGTGAAGTGGGAAAGTGGGGAAGTTGGGTGTTATTATTATTATTATTATTATTTTTTATATTATATATATGTAAAACTTACTTTTAGATTTAAAGAAAACTATATAAATAAGAAAACCCAATATTTACACTATAATTTAAATTATACTAAGAAAAATACTATTATAACTTACATTTAAATTAGAAGAAACCAAGTTTATATATATATTTCTTCTATTTAAACATAGGAACAAATCTTATATTCTAAGATTGTGAATATTTTTTATAGTTTTTAGTTTTCTTAAATAAAAGGCCTATTACGAGTAAGATAAAAATTTAAAGTATTAAGATTAGACCTAAAAGAAATATTTACACCAATAATAGTATAGAATTTGGGTGTGATAAAAAATTAGTTGTTCACACATAAAACTAAAGTTAATTATCCACAAACAAGTATCAATACACCAAAACCATCAAACCTTAAAAAGAAATACTCCATGGATATGGAGTAATTCATCACAATTAAGTTTAAAGTAAATAAGAACATAAAACAATCCAAATCCTTGTCTTGAGTAGGGATTGAATAATGGATTCCTTGTGTTCTTGCTTCTCCAGCTTCTCCTTAGCCTTCTTAGGTCTTAGATGTTTCAAAAGTCCTCAAAATACTATTTTTCCATGTATATATACCAAATAGTGTCGGGCCCAAACAATTACACCTTCTCCTACGCAAAAAGGACACTTTTCCTGGACAGGACGTGCGCTGTCGCGCACCTGGAAGGGTGCCCGCGCACTTGACTACACACTTTTCACCCTGTTCTGTTGAAAATGTGAAAGAATGTAAACCATAATAGTTTTAGCTCTTTGAATTAGCTTTCCAACAATTTATGTGGAGCCCAGATGAAATTTGGAGCAAACAGTTATGTGTATTTACTAGACAGTGTGCAATATGCCTGTTCGATTCTTCTTTCATTCTTAACTATCATTCGTTGATCCCCGAATACGATTCCGACTTAATTCCTTAGTCTTTTACTCAGAACTAAAATCTTCAAATCATTTGAATTCATTCCATAATATCTACATAGCTCGGAATCACTCCTACAAAGCATAAAATATACCATTAGTGCAAAACGCTAGCGATTAAAGCTCAAACTCAACTAAAGTTCAGTAAATTGGAATGTAATAATCGAATAAAACATGAGATTATAGCCTACCATAAACACCCAACACTTAAACTATTTCTCGTCCTCGAGCAATCAAACCACACTTTATATAGACACAACCTTATTGAGCAACTCTCATTATTCATTACACCAAAAATATTTAAAATAGACTAAGCACAATAGTGTAACATCTTTACATCAAGATTTGACTCACAAGTACCTGCATTATTCACAACCCGCTCACTTACTCTAACATAGAGGTCAACGACATTAACTTTCCTTCATGAATCAAGTGTCCTCACACAACAAAAGAGAGTGGTTACATATGACACAAGTGTCCTCTCTGAAACAACATTCATATGCCACAAAAGATGAACTATAGGTTTGCCCGTAGTGTACTACTTTCCCAATTGAGTTCATTCAGTCAAGGATCAAGTAGGACTTTAAACTGGTTGTAATGTAGGCTACGGGATGGATAGGATATATTTAGATATAAGAGTGACTACACCTCCCTAAGAACTTTATACATACACTTTAAAAGTCGAAACCCCACACTTATGTCAAACCATAAATCCACCTTCACATCAATATGCATTAATTCCCTTATTCTTTAAGCACAATTACATCAAGAGTCACCACTATTAAAGAATATTTTGCACTATAATTTTTTTCTTTCTTCTTCAATTCAAGTGGCTCTTACTTTTTTCAAAACAATGCACCATTCTCCTTATTTCAATAGTTTCACTTAAAAGACGAACCAACCACCTCACACTTCATCTTTTACACAGTTCATAGCAATTTCAAGTGCTCACGAGAGGTACAAGGTACAAATAGATTGTCAATTCAAAAAATTGGGTAAGGCTTGTAATGTGGTTGTCAAATAAATAGGATTATAAGCTCAAAGGGGTTAACTAAGATACATAACAATTAGGTGGTAAAATCATATCACTGGCTCAACAAAGAAATGCCTATATCACTTCCTAGACTGAACAAAACTACCATTTCACTTTGTAAACACATGAGGCAAGTTCTAGAAATCAAATTCAATGCACAAAATAACACAAAAATCTCACACACACATGGCACATGACTCACTCAGGATTGGCCTCATCAAGACCCTCTAGTCAAAGCAAGTAAGCAAAGCTAAGATCATACAATTTAAGATACTTATACAAGAGTCAAACATTGGGTCTAAGCGTCACAACTAATACACTTTCTATTCTCAAGGCATAATAAAGTCAAGAGCTATTGCTTCCATTTCAAATCATAGCACAAGTTTTTTCTATTCCTAAAAACAAAAATCTAACTACACCCGGTTCATACAAAATCCTTGGAAAAGAACCGCGGCACAAAGAAAAAACAAGGGGAAATTCATACACTACCTACAAAAGAAAATCTTTTTGTCTTTGTCTTTCGACTTTACTCCCTCAAGAAACTCGTCGAATGATATCCATCATCGGGAAAAATCAAAAAATTTAAAAATTTTATGTTTTTTTTCAATTTTTCTACTACTAAAACTAACAAAAGCAAAAAATAATCAAGCTAACTAAAGCAAAAACTAAGACTAATATACATACAACATACAATTATCCCACACCCCACACTTTAAGTTGTGGCATGTCCCCATGACACAAATTAAAAATCAAAAGGTAGAGGAAACTTTTCGAATCTCTAATCGGGGTCTGAATCAAAGTCGGGCTCCTTTCCACGAGCCCGACTTAATGTACACATCCACGCAGATAGATTTTTCTCAGCCTTCTTGAGGTACACCCCACACTTATCTTTTTCACTAACATAAACCTTTTCTATCACACCCTTCACCTTCCACTCCACACTCGTAGCTGGCTTCACCTTTTTCACCCCTGTCTCTACATTCATCTCAAAAGTTACGGTCTCCTTACCTACTCTAAGCAAGAGTTTCCTATCATGTATATCCAGTATAAGATTACCCGTTGTTAAAAATGATCTTCCTAGAATGAGGGAGACCTCCTTGTTCTCCTCCATATTCACCACTATGAATTCTACAGGAAATGCAAACTCATCCACCCGTACCAAAACATCTTCTACTATCCCCTCAGGTGTTATAGTCGTTTGGTCTGCCAGCTGCAAAGATATTGGCACCAACCTTATCTCTCTAATCACCTTCTCCATTTTTCTGTACATGGACAATGGCATTAAATTAATTGAGTCCCCAGAATCACATAAACATTTATCAAAATTAATAGATCCTAAAGAGCAAGGTATAGTAAACTCCCAGGATCTTCACACTTTTGTGGGAGTTTATTTTGCAATATTGCACTGCAATGCTATGTGAGTTTCACTACCGATGTCTCTTTTCTCTTCTTTGTCAGGATCTCCTTCAAGAACTTAGCATAAGCTGGCATTTGTGAGAGAACTGCCGTGAATGGCATATTTACATTAACCTTTCTCAGCATATCTAGAAACCTCTCAAACTAATTGTCCAGCTTTTCTCTATAGAGCTTTTAGGGAAAAGGTAGAGCAGGCATGTGCTTGCTCATATCATCAGATTCCTCCTTTATTGAAGTTTCCTTCTCCTTCTTTTTCTCAACTCCCTTCTTGCCTTTCTTCTTCTCAGTCTTTTTTCATCTTCAACTTCCAGCTCCCTCCCACTTTCTTTTTCAGGCGCAACTTCTTTTTGAATTGGAGTGGGATCCTTCTACACTTGTCCGCTTCTCAAGGTCACATCATTTATTGTTTCTTTGGGATTCTTTTCAGTATCAACTGGCAGAGTACCTAGGATTATCTTAGATAATATATTTTCAATTTGTCCCACTTGTCTCTCCAAGTTACGCAAACCTGTCCCAAGTTGTTTGATAGTTGCCCATGAGTCTAATCTCTCATCACTCTTGACAATGAATGACTTCATCAAATCTTTTAACCTAGACTGAATTGGCTGATGAGACTGAAACTGCAGCCTCGGTTGATTCACAAAGCCAGGAGCTCCTTCAAATCTGGAGTTATTTGCTCTCTTTTACTTTCGTTTTAGACCAAAATTGCTTAAAAGTACTCCTAAAAACTAATGAAATGTGCTTGCTTGCAGGAATGATAGAAGATGAGATAAAGAGATGAAAATCAACTCAAGAAGGAGTAATTTTGGATAAGGACAGAAACAAGGCTAAAAGGGCACTGTGTGGACCGCACAATATTGAGTGCGGACGGAGATCATAAAGAAGACCTCTGACAATAAATGACATGCAAAGTGCGGACCGCACAATTCTGGTGCGGCCGCAGAAGACAAAGATCAGAGAGATGGGATTTTAAGTTCAAGAAGAAATGTGGACCGCACCATTTTTGTGCGGCCGCACTCATTTTTATACGATCCGCAAAAGTCTCACACAGCCAAAGCCCAAGACCAAGAAGTGCGGACCGCACTATAATTGTGCAGCCGTAGAAGCAAAAGTGCAGCCGCACTCATAAATGTACGGTCCGCAGAAGTTGAAGGAGTGCGACCGCAGAACTGGAACCTATCAAGCCAAGTCTCATTATGCAGACCGCACACATAATTGTGCGGCCGCACAACCTCTGCATGGGCAATTTTGTCAGATATTTTCAGCTTAGTATAAGTAGAACTTTTTATGATTTTTAGGTCAAGTTTTGTTTTGGGAGAGCACCTGAGCCGTTTTGTTTACTGGTTTGAGTAATTTTGTATTAGATTATCTTCCAAACATAAGATTTTCTTTATATAATTAATTATTATGCATTCTATCTTAATTTCTTCTTTTAATTCTTAATTTTCTATGAGTAGCTAAAACCTTATCTAGGGTTGTGACCTAACCCTAGTATGGGTACTTAATGGGTTATTGATTTCGTGCTTGTTTAAGATTGGGTATATGTCATTTAGTCTTGTTCTTGCTTAAATTCTAGAATTAACTTGGCTAACTAGGAATTGGGGTGAACTCAAGAAATATATAGCTCCAATTAAAGAGTTGAACCTAGAGATAGTAAGACCCGACTAGAGCATTTATCATTTTCTTTGTGAAATACCCATTTGGACTTGAGAAAGCCAAATTGGGCAAAGTCACTCAAACTACCGAGAGGTATAGAGTGAGTAATCGAGTGTGATTGCTATAATGTATCCCGATCAACCAAACATGCCCTAAATCTTTGAATTTGTTAGATAACCAACTAGGCGAAAATCGCGACCCTAGATCCTTTTATCATTTGAAAAACAACCAAAGCCAAAAAGATTGTCTCCTATTTTTATAATTGCAAACAATAGCTCAAAGTAGAAGTAGAAACAACAAGAAATAATGTGGAAGAGTAATTTAGGACATATCATACAATTACACAAAATATATACCTAATCCCGTTTCTAACTCCCTGTGGATTCGATCCCGACCTACGTTGGGTTTTATTATTGCATTGACCGCCTCACTACCTAATTGTGGTGTGAGTTTGGACGAGATCAATTTTTGGCGTCGTTACCGGGGAGTTAAAAGAATTTAGCTATATATCTAGGTTTTTGTGTGCTTTGTCTTTCTTTCCTTCCGAGTCATTAATTTTATTTTTTAATTGCTTATAGGTACGAGAATGGCTCTCAACAATGAGCCTATCGGGAATTTGCCATTGGGAGAGGACGTGAATGATGATCAAGGAGATGAGATTCATCCCGAACCTCAACTAAACAGGAGAGGCCGACCGCCTCATGATAATATTCCCATACCTCCCCCACCTCCACCAAGAGCGGCAGCACACCGGGTATTACCGAACGAGGGTTATGCTAGTGCTATAGTCCCGCCCCGTATTAGGGCAGGCAACTTCCAAATCACCAATGTGATGCTTACACTACTTGAGTAACGGGGTTTCTTCGTAGGAGCTCCAAGACAAAATGCTTACAAGAATCTCAAGGGGTTCGTCAATACTTGTACGGGGAGCAAGCAAACAAATGTTTCTGAGGATGCACTGCGTTTGAGGCTATTTCCCTTTTTCTCTATGGGGAAAGGTATTGGACTGGTTAGAGAGATTACCCAATCATTCCATCCATACTTGGGATGAGTTGACCGAAAATTTCATTGCCAAATGGGTAGGGTACGCATTCTTAGTATAGATACGGGTGGAAACTATCCTTATAGTTTGCTTTCATATATGCGCAATAGCCACCATGCTTAGGAATACATGTCATACATGCATTAGATATCATGATACTTAGGTCCATTCATGTCAGCATCTCATCATACTTATATCCACTTAGAAATCATGTTTATAGTTGGATAACAACAGAAAAATGGCTGTCATAATATTACTGTTTCAGCATTCTCGCAATTGTTTCATCTAGAAATCCCGTTTTAGGCTAAATAATTAATTATTGTCAAATTTTGCATCATAAAAATCATGTCCCCTTAGGATTTCATTCTCAGTATGCTCATGTTATCTATGCCAAATCATGTGTTAAAATAAATAGTTGCTACGAACACCTAGGAATCATGTATTAGGTTTCAATAACTTAACAAGGAATTACGTCTCTATATGTTCTGTTTTTAGTCAAAATGTGTTAATCAATCTCGCTAAAATAGATTCCGATTATGACAGCTTTCATGCATCTAGAACAACATGTGTAGGTTTGCATACTCAACATCCTGCCTGCATTTAGATATCATGTTTTGTAGGACCTGCATTCATACTCTTTTAAATACTCACCTCTTTATCACGACTAAGATTAAAACAGACTCATCATTGTCTAACTACTATTTTCTGAAAAAGCTAAAACAGCGTAACTGGAGCGGTTTAATACGCCTAGGCAAGTCTTAGGTATTAAACTTATTAAAACCGTATATCTACCTTCTTTCTGTGTGCTTCTTGGTTAATACTAGGTCACGATCGATAGTCTGGATATGGTAGCTCCTTTTCTCTGAAACTCAGTAAAAAAAACAATGCCTCATTACTGTATTCTCGCCTAGACATCATGTTTTAGGTCCTGAAGCTAAAGACTTTACTTGTGATTTAGTCGTGCTATTTATGTGTATAATTTGGGGAGGAATATCTGAGCCCCATATCTGCCTCTATATGTTTCCCCTGTATTTTCAGTCCTAATTGTTTTGTTTGTCGTTTAGAATTTTGCCCTTTAAACCTAGGGGTTCAACCTAATACTCACCCTCTAGGAATAGTAGTACCTAACTTCCTCCAGAATTGATAGGATGGGACGGGTAATAGCACGCAATAATTTTCGTGACCAACACGCGCTATAATCACCTTCGTGGGGTGGGAAAAGGGTAGAATATGGATATGATGACCAATGCGCTAATACCACGTGTAGCCCCTCTTTGAGGAGTGTTTATCGGGTATTGTATTGATGTGATCCATATTATTATAAAACTAGGATACCTTTTATATTCTTAGCTCATAATCTTTTTCCAAAGTCTAACCTCCTTTTCTATATCTTCAAACATCTGCATGTTTAAGACCTAAATCCCCTCTTATTTGAGCCTTTACTTGTTATTTGCTATTTGTACAAATTCATGAAACCATTCTTCCGGGAACCACACGTGTGGATCCTGAGGGGTTCCTAACACCTTCCCCTTAGGATAATTTCAAGCTCTTACCCAAGTCTCTGATTGGCAACGTAGTTACAATTGAACCCATTAGGTGCCCTAACGCACCGTTAAAATAATTAGGTGGCGACTCTTAAAAATATGCAAGCCCCCTTTCCCAAAGTGAATGAGTTATCCCAACCAATGTCACAAACCCGATCTCCGCGAGGAAGAAGGGGCGCGCGACAGCATGGCGACTCTGCTGGGGAGTTATAGGCTTTTACCATTTCGAATTGTTCCGTGAATTTATGCCTTTATTTTAAACACTTGCACCCTTTCCCATTCCCATTGCATGTAATTAATTGTTTACTTCGAGTATTTATTTCCAAACGTAACTGACATGTCTCTTTGTTTCCTTTTTGTAACTGCTTTAAATCATTATTACCGTTTTTTTTACCGCTTTCTTTAACGTGAAAAATATGTGACAACATGTTTTAATACTATTTGCATAAATCATGCTCAACATTCATACTCTACTCGTGCCAAACAAAATACTATAGAAACGCTTGATGAGTGGTTGCGCACTTCCTATATTATCACCCTCTAAATTCGGAAAGGCTTATTCGCGGTAAAACCAGTCGATCAGCGGTGCAATCGACGGTTTCGTGCCTTTCCCCTTTGAGTTGTCCGCCCAAGGGTATCAGTCTCAAACCCCATAGAAGCCTTACTCTGTCGAACTATTTCATGCATCATGTTCAAACCTATTCAAAGCTAAAGTGTTGTCCGCACGATAGCTTTTAAGATAGCCTTATCCAAAAGTCCACCGGGTTTCCCTGAACCCAAACGGATGCCCTCACATTCTGTGCATTTATTTGGAGAACTGAATGCTTCCTGCTAATTATTGACGTTATATATTCGAGTCCGGTGGGGGTAAGGGCCTAACCTATTTGTTTTGCAGAAAAATGAGGCACGAAGTCCCCAGATTCGGCATGGTCTCCAACATCCACCCAAAATTGCTGAGTTGGTGGGAGGATCTACACTCTAGCGACAAAGCTATCGTTCGAAAACACTTGGGGTAATCTACCATCTCTTCTGGAAATCCAGCCTAAAAAAATGATAATAGAGGTTGCTACCCTATTCTGGTATCGCGAAAGATCTGTGTTTCACTTTGGGAACATCAAAATGGCACCATTGATAGAATAGATAGGAGGGTTGGCTAACCTAGTATGGGAAACTCCGGGGTTGCTGATGCTTGAGAACCGCACAGGCAGAAGTTTCCTCAAGATGATGGGTCTGAAAAAGGACGCAGAATTGGTATGTCTGGAGGATTCGTACATTCCTTTTGATTACATGTACGAACGGTATGGCTACAGCAAATCATACCGTACCTACCATGACGAGTTTGCTATCACCTCTCTGGGACACGTCCATCACCGAGTGTTTGTGTTTATGGTCTGCTTTTTGGGATTGATCGTGTTCCCGATGAAGAAAGAAAGGATCCATATCAGGCTAGCCATGGTAAATAAGACTGTAATGGAAGGGTTAAATGGGCAATATTTCAGCATTGTTCCCATGATCGTTGCAGATATGTACCGGGCTTTAGACAAATGTCAACAAGGAGCAAACCATTTCGAAGGTTGCATTCTGTTACTCCAACTCTGGCTTGTAGAGCATCTCCAAAAAGGGGAATGTTGACAGGACATCCACCGCCGAATGTGGGATGACCACATCGCTTTCCATCACCCAAAGCGAATGAACTATATCCCTGACATGTTCGCTCAACCTGAGGACACCGAAGGATGGGTCGAGCTATTTGATAACTTGACTGAAGAACGGGTTCAGTGGATGTTCGAATGGTTTCCAACGGATGAGTTCATTATTCGATCTTGAGATGCATCATTTTTTGTACTGATTGGTCTAAGGGGAACATACCCTTACGTCCCTCTTCGAGTTATGAGGCAGGCAGGAAGGAAACAAGTCATCCCTAGGGTCGAGAAGATGAGCCATCTCCGAGCCGACTTTCAAAATAATGACAGTCCTCATAAGTGCCAAGCTCAGCACCAATGGCACTGCAAGGTTATACTCGAGAAAGACACCGTCGAGCCGGACAGGTATCACGCCGGTTATACCCCTTTCTATCCGGGTTGTTTAGAAGAAGATCTGGGTGGTCACAGCAAGCCAGGGTACGTCCGAGTTCACAGGGTTGTAGATGAAAGGGCTGAAGCAAAAGCCAAGTTCAACCAGTTGCGTAAAAGGATCCGGGAAAATGAGGACGATCACCACAAAATACATGAGTCCAACAAAAGACTGATCGAGGAATGGAAGAACATGGCTATTAGCGCCAACAAAAGGCTGGGATATTTGGAACTAGGTATAATCGATTTGGAAGAAAAGTTCATCAAAAGGGTTGAAGATTGTCAAAAGGTTGAGGGAGCTGCAGGGGGTATTTAGCCAGAACTTATCTGCGCTGGGACTTCGCGAGTTAGGAAAGCTGTTAGAAGAAAGCAGGAATGCCGAATCTGGGGAAGGTCTTTCTGGGACCAAGTAGATAGGAATGTCTTTATCTTTTCCAACAATGTAATGAGGCCAATGGCCATTAGTGATTTTATTTTTCGTCTGTCGTTTCGGGATTCGTCTATTTTGTTATCAATAAAATGAGGCATTTAGCATTTTAACTTCTCCAAAACAATTTGTTGCTAGGCCTACCTCAGGCACAAAGAGGTCCCCAACTTAGGACACGCTTTCATTCCGCATTATGTGTTTAAATACTGCAATACTCTTTTCATAGTCCTCACTGATTTGGTAACCTTTTGTTTTTATTTTTTCTTACTCCCCTCCCCAAAGGTTAGGGGAGGTTCCAGTCTTAACATCGATGGAGGTTCCAGTCTTAACATCTGTCCGCTGATAACACTAAAGAAATTGGGTAAAGGGATACATGATATAAAGGATGGGGCGATCAATGTGAAATCTTTTGACGGTTCTCAGAGGTCCACCATGGGGGAGATCCGTCTATGTCTACAAATGGGACCAACTTGGTTCGAAGTGGATTTCTAGGTGATAGATGTTCCGGCATCCTACAACCTATTGTTGGGACAACCCTGGATTCATGTTGTTGGGGCCATAGCATCAACACTACATCAGGCGGTAAAATTCGATTGGAACCACCAAGAGGTGATTATTCATGGTGACGGTAGCAACCCCATTTATAGCCGTCAAACTATTCTGATGATTGACGGGAAAAGGAAGATAGGCGGAGGAACTTACCACCATATTGAATGGGTCAATGCCATCGACAAGGATAAATGGTGGGATAACAATATCGAGAGCATCCTGAACTGGAGAGGATGTGAGCCAGGAAAGGGCTCGGTAAAAACCTCCAAGGGATCACGAAGCCCATAAAGCTCAAGGAACATGGCACCACTTTCGGTCTAGGGTATGAGTACACCTGGCAGGAATTCAATGATCGGTCGCCACCTTGGCGCAGTCCCTATTACCCTTTGGAGAAGCCGATACCTCATCTTGAGCAGACTTTCAAGAAAGCTGACACTATCTACGGTTCAGATGAAGAAGAAGTACTTGCAGCAATGAGGAACTTGTTTCTACAGAATGATGATATGGATTACTGTGTTGTCCTCGAGGGGGAGGGGGAGGGGGAGGGGGAGGAAGTCCCTTCCATACAGACTGTAATCAAGGGGGAATATCTCAAGAACTTGTCTATCAAGACAACCAAAGCCCGACGAGCCTCGGGGTAGCAAGGCTAAAACAAGCATTATTTACTGTTTTATTTACTAAATGATTTTCCTGCATTTGTTTTTAATTTCTGCAATAAAGATCTTCAATGTTAAAAATAGTTATTCAATCTATCAGAGCATCTTCTAAATTTCTCTTACGAATCTGATATTTATTGCTATTGTTTTCTCTCATTACTTTATTTATACAGCATTACTATTACTTGTCTTGATGAACCGATGTTTGTGACATGCAATGAGACAACGCAGCAAACGGACATTGGTTCAGATGAAGACGACATACCTGACGAGATTGTCAAGAAAGTTGAGAACTTTGAGAACAGACCCAAGTCCAACCTGGATGAGACCGAAGTTACCAACTTGGGAGATTCAGAAAACGTCAAAGAGACTCGTATCAGCATTCATTTTTCACCATCAGAAAAGAAAGAATACATAGAGTTTCTAAGAGAGTATGAGGACATATTTTCATGGTCGTATGATGACATGACTGATCTAAGTACGTCTATTGTGGCTCATAAACTTCCAACCAATCCAATGTGTCCACCAGTGAAACAAAAGCTCAGAAAGTTCAAACCTGACATGAGTTTGAAAATCAAAGAAGAGGTTACCAAGCAGATCAACGCCAAAGTTCTCCGGGTAGTGGAGTACCCGAAATGGTTAGCCAACATTGTACCTGTTCCAAAGAAGGACAGGAAGGTCAAATTCTGCGTCGACTACCGGGATCTCAACCGGGCCAGTCTGAAAGACGACTTCCCCTTGCCAAATATATACATTTTGATTGATAACTGCGGCAAGCATGAATTATAGTCCTTTGTGGATTGCTTCGCTGGTTATCACCAGATCTAGATGGATGAGGAAGATGCTGAGAAAACGGCATTCATTACGCTGTGATGAGTATATTGTTACAAAATGATGCCATTCAATCTAAAGAATGCAGGAGCCACTTACATGAGGGCCATGACTACCATATTCCATGACATGATTCAGAAAGAGATCGAGGTGTACGTAGGTGATGTCATCATCAAATCAAAGAAAGCTGCTGATCACATGGGGAATTTGGGGAAGTTCTTCAATAGGTTATGAAAATACAATCTGAAACTAAACCCCGCGAAGTGTGCATTGGGGGTTCCTGTTGGGAAGTTGCTGGGATATATTGTAAGCCGCCGGGGAATAGAATTGGATCCGTCCAAGGTCAAAGCCATTCAAGAGTTACCACCACCAAGGAACAAGAAAGATGTGATGAGTTTCTTGGGGAGGGTTAATTACATCAGCCGGTTTATAGCACAGTATACAATCATCTATGAGCCAATCTTTAAGATGTTGAAGAAGGACACTGCGACCAAATGGACCGATGATTATCAAAGGGCTTTCGACAGAATCAAGGAATATTTGTCAACACCGCCAGTCTTGGTACCGCCTAAGCCAGGTAGACCTCTGTTACTCTACCTTGCAGTATTAGATGGAGCTTTCGGTTGCGTTCTGAGGCAGCATGACGAAACAGGAAGGAAGGAACAAGCTATTTATTACCTCAGCAAGAAGTTCACTCCATATGAGGCCCGATATTCTCTATTAGAGCGTACCTGTTGTGCTCTAACTTGGGTCGCCCAAAAGCTGAGGCACTACTTCTGTGCCTACACAACATATCTCATATCAAGGATGGATCCATTGAAGTATATCTTTGAGAAGCCCATGCCCACTAGCAAGCTAGCCAATTGGCAGATCTTGCTGAGTGAATTCGACATTGTTTACATGACTTAGAAGGCAGTTAAAGGACAAGCTCTGGCAGACCATATTGCTGAGAATCCCGTAGACGGAGGATACAAACCCCTAAAAACATATTTTCCTGATGAGGAGGTATCATTCGTAGGAGAAGATATTGCAGAATCCTATGACGGTTGGAGGATGTTCTTTGATGGAGCAGCAAACTTCAAAGGAGTCGGTATTGGAGCAGTACTAGTATCAGAGACCAGTCAGCATTATCCAATATCCGCCAAACTCAGGTTCCCTTGCACCAACAATATGGCCGAATACGAAGCCTGCATCTTGGGGCTCAACATGGCCATTGACATGAACGTCCATGAGCTGTTAGTGATTGGTGATTCAGACTTATTGGTACATTAGGTACAAGGAGAATGGGCAACAAAGAATGCCAAGATATTGTTGTATCTGCACCATGTACAAGAATTAAGAAAGAGGTTCACAAAGATGGAGTTCCGGCACGTCCCTAGAATCCAGAATGAGTTCGTTGATGCATTAGCTACTTTGTCCTCAATGATCCAGCATCTGGACAAGAATTTCATCGACCCTATTCCTATAAAAATCCATAATCATCCAGCTTACTGTGCCCATATCGAAGAAGAAGCAGACGAAATCCTTGGTTTCATGACATCGATAGGTACTTGGCAAAAGGAGAATACCCCGAGCTTGCAAATTCCACTCAGAAACACACACTTCGGAGATTGTCCAACAATTTTTTCCACAGCGGAGGAATCCTGTATAGGAGGACTCCAGATTTGGGGTTATTAAGGTGTGTTGATGCAAAAGAAGCATCAAAGTTGCTGGAAGAAATTCATTCAGGGACATGTGGCCCACATATGAACGGTTTTGTTTTAGCAAAAAAAATACTCCGAGCTGGTTACTTTTGGATGACTATGGAAATGGACTGCATCCAGTATGTTTGGAAGTGCCACCGCTGCCAGATACATGGGGATATGATAAAGGTGCCTCCAAATGAGCTCAATGCAACAAGCTCACCATGGCCATTCGCCGCCTGGGGTATGGACGTTATTGGACCAATTGAGCCGGCCGCTTCCAATGGCCACAGGTTCATTTTGGTCGCCATTGATTACTTCACTAAATGGGTCGAAGCAGCCTCCTGCAAAGCAGTTACCAAGAAAGTTGTGGCCGACTTTGTCTAAGACCGCATTGTTTGTCGGTTCGGAGTTCCAGAGTCAATCATCACCGACAATGGTTCTAATCTCAACAGTGACTTGATGAAAGCTATGTGTGAAACTTTCAAGATCAAACACAAGAATTCCACAGCATATAAACCTCAGATGAATGGAGTCGTAGAGGCTGCTAACAAAAACATCAAGAAGATACTAAGAAAGATGATAGAAAGGCACAAACAGTGGCACAAGAAGTTATCATTTGCCTTATTGGGATATCGCACCACAGTTCGCACCTCAACAGGGGCAACTCCCTATATGCTAGTTTATGGTACAGAAGTTGTAATTCCTGCCGAAGTGGAGATCCCATCTCTGAGGATTATACAGGAAGCTGAGCTCAACGATGCAGAGTGGGTAAGAAGCCGTTATGAGCAACTAACCCTCATAGACGGGAAAAGAATGAATGCAATATGGCATAGTCAACTATATGAAAACAGAATGGCCAGAGCCTTCAACAATAAAGTCAAGCCGAGACGATTCACACCAGGACAGCTGGTGTTAAAGAAAGTCCTTCCGCATCAAGATGAAGCCAAGGGGAAATTCTCTCCTAACTGGAAAGGTCCATACATGGTTCATAGGGTGCTGACAGGTGGAGCACTTATACTCGAAGAAATGGTCAGAGAAGTCTGGCCCAAGCCAATCAATTCAGATGAAGTCAAGTGCTACTATGTGTAATCTTTATGCTTTCTCAGTGATCTAAATTGAACTATGCCTGACCTGATTCCCATTTAAGAGGGGATACGTAGGCAACCCTATGGGTTCGGTCACAATTCAATAAAATCTATTTTTCTCCGCAATTGGAAACTGGGGTAGAATTTTGAGGAGACCCTCAAAATTCTGAAGCGAGCAGCAGTCCACAAGCATTCACCCAGCCAACTCAGGCAAAATTTTGAGGATGAAGCAATTTCAGCCAATCGCCGCACGAGCAGCAGTCAGAGGCGTCCACCCAGTAAACTGGGGCGGAATTTTGAGGAGGACCCTCAAAATTCCGCAGCAAGAGAGGTTGCAATGTCTCGAGCCGTGTCATCTCGTCGGTTCATCAAAAACTATTCTCGATTATATATTATACTTTTACAAAATCATGCATATTTACTTTTTCTGAAGCAGCTTGTTTAGAGAACGCTACCCCAATGATACAGACAATATCATCATGATCAAGCCAACGAGCCAAGCAGAGCCAGCGGGAATGCGAACTAACCTCCCCCCTTTACAAAACTTATGATATTTCTTTGGATGCAGGCACAAAATTCCCCAAAACATATTATCCGCTCAAAGGACAGACATCGCTCCTCAAACTCATCGCACATGCCAACATTGATTATCAGAACAAACGATGCTTCATTATCACAATGATCTACCTGCAATTAACGCCATCTAAGAATTTATGTCGCTTTTCCTCGCATCTTGCATAAAGCTACCTTTCTGCCTTATGAGACCTAACACTGTCTCCATCTGCATTTGCATCTTGCATAAGGCTACCTTTCTGCCTTCCGAGACAAAACGTTAAGGCCACCTTTCTGCCTTCCGAGACTAAACGATGTCTCTATCTGTATCTGCATATTGCATAAGGCTATCTTTCTACCTTCCGAGACTAAATGTTTTCTCCATATGCATCTGTATCTTGCATAAGGCTAACTTTCTGCCTTCCGAGACTAAACGTTGTCTCCATCTATATCCATATCTTGCATAAGGCTACCTTTCTGCCTTCCGAGACTAAACGATGTCTCCATCTGCATTTGTATATTGCATAACGCTACCTTTCTGCCTTCCGAGACTAAACGTTGTCTCCATCTGCATCCGCATATTGCATAAGGCTACCTTTCTGCCTTCCGAGACTAAACGATGTCTCTATCTGCATCCGCATATTGCATAAGGCTACCTTTCTGCCTTCCGAGACTAAACGATGTCTCTATCTGCATCCGCATATTGCATAAGGCTAACTTTCTGTCTTCCGAGGCTAAACGATATCTCCATCTGCATTCGCATATTGCATAAGGCTATCTTTCTTCCTTCCGAGACTAAGCGTTGTCTCCATATGCATTCGCATCTTGCATAAGGCTACCTTTCTGCCTTCCGAGACTAAACGATGTCTCCATCTGCATTCGCATCTTTCATAAGACTACTTTTCTGCCTTCCGAGACTAAACGTTGTCTCTATATGCATTTGCATATTGCATAAGGCTACCTTTATGCCTTTCGAGACTAAACGCTTTCTCCCACTTACTTTTCAAAAGCAACCCCTGTCTCTATCATTCGCTTCCTTTCGGGCTAAGCTTCACCCTTTTGAATTCGCAAGACCAAGCTCTGTCTTGTCAGCATCATACTATTACATCTTTATGGGCTGAAATATTGCCGACTTATCCAAAGGCGTCATCGCTCAGAGGCACCATCTTCATAGCCCGAGAACACCATGCCATGGCCTGAGGATCTCTTTTTATCATTTTGCATATCATTATTCAAAGGCATCATGGTTCGGAGGCACCATCCTCATGGCCCGAGAACATCATTTCATAGCCTGTGAATCCCGCATCAAGCGATTCATGGCCCAGGAGATCATGGTCTAAGGACATCATCCTCAACCGTCCGAGGACAACATTCATAGTCTAATGGGAATCTGCATCATGTTTAAATTACGCACAATCTATGCTTGTTATTCAAATACGGTTAGGAACAGCCAGCCAAGCAGGAGCGGACCGCTCCAGTTCTCCTAACTACCCCGTAAGCCATTTTGTTCACCTTACCGTGCACCTTGCGTCCGTCCTTGTAAGACTTCACCGGTGACTCATAAACTACATACGGCCTGATTCCTATACAACCAGGGATATGTAGGCAGCTCAGAAGCCAGGGTGCAGCCTAAATCTTTCATACTATCTCCCTCCGGTCAAAATTGGCCATCATATCTTTACCCGACAACTCTTTCATCCTTTCCGAGTAAACAGGGGAAGCTGTTGATACCCAATTTTTTCTCAAATTATTTTCAAACTTGCATATATACTTTCAAAATCATTCTTTACAGTGATTGGTGTTTTCCCATAATTTTTCGTATTTTTATCAAATTATTTTTTCTATTTATTTAATACTTTAAATCCCATAATTATTCATAAATGATGTTATAAATAATTTCAAATTATTTTTTTACTCAATATGTTATTTATATCCTATTTAATTCCCTTAGGACTTCATTATTTCACAAATGAGTCAATATTGGCATTATTTAGTTAATTTCAGCAGTTTTTGCGATTATAGCACAAATGTACATTTATACCATTTTAAAATCAATAAATGATCATTTATATTTTTATATATTAGTCAATCGCCTTAATTTCACTTATTTGGTCTCAATTTCTTTTTTTACAATTATTATCTATTTAAATTAATTAATTATCTTATTTAATAGGGTATTTAACGTTTAGCCAATTTTAAACCAACCCCCACCTGACCCAAAAACCCATTCTCTAACCCAACCCAAACCCATTCCTACCCGGCCCAACCCCATGCTTGATCTGAATCGTTGATCATATGAGATCAACGGTCCAGATCTAAGTTACCTTAATTAACTCCCAACTACCCCCTTCCGACCCCTCATTCTCTCAACACTCATTCTCTCTCTATCTCTCTCTATTGCTCTCTAGTTCTCTATAGAAGCCTCCCTTGGCTTCCTTTCTCCGATGGAGTCTACTCACCTTCCCCGGCTGATTCCCTCACTGGAAACCATAGTTCTTTATCATCTCCTGGTTATCTATCCACCTTACACCGGTCCAGTGATACCCTAGGGACCTCAGGCAAACCTGGAGCGGTCCACTCACCTCCCATGGTCCCCATGCCACTTTTCGACCTCCCCCGGTCGTTTGAGTAAGGATTACAACTTGTCCGGCTTAAGCCGACCATGTCTTCGAGATTTTTTCCTATTTTCTCTGGGTTCCACGAAACCCTAACCCTATGTATTTTTGATTTCTTTCAGATCTTCTTTAGATCTATGATATAACGAAAGTTTCTTTATACGTTTTCTCTGAAAAACACTTCATCTTTAAATGATTTTTTATTTTTTTAAAACTAGGGTTCATAACCCCTTCTTAAAAAATGATTTCTCTGCTTCTGCTTTAATATTATTCTATGTTTTCTCTGTTATTCAATGATTGGTTCAAATTTGTTCTTCGTTTTAACTTGCTCTATTGGAAACCCTAATTTTCCCTAAATTTTGAGTCCTTCAGTGACTAACATGTTCGTCTGAATACACGAGCTTTTATTTCTCATAGATGTTGAGCTTCTCTGTGATTTTTTATCATGTTGTTGTTGTTGTTGTTAAGGTTTACTATCTCTGTGTTTCTATTATGTCTAACATCACTGTTCGTCTATAAACTTCTGTGATTCTTGTTTTACCTAGGGTTTTCAATCTATTCTCTACTACTTGCCTAAGGTTTTCTCTGATTTTCGTGCTATTCATTGTAAATTTGATTACTTGTTGATTTTGGTTGATCTGTGATATCTTTTCTCAAAAAACTGTAACTCATGTGTTTTCCTTAGAAACTTTTACTGATTTTGAATTATTTCCTTACATGTGTGACACTTTCCTTAATTAAAACTGAGTCCCTTATGATTTTAGTCCTATACGTGATTCCTGTGATTTATTTTCAGAATCAAATTGTATTCTACCATATTTACGTGCCTAAATATGTTTTCAAATATTTGACATATACTTTCCTTACTCAGAGCATTATGTATTCAGCCCTTATTACATGCCACATGCTTTGATTATGGTAAAGTTAGTCCTGTAATTGCTCCCTTTCCTTACTTGATACAACTTGTATCTGTTTGAGTCCTGACTCCCTAATTAAAGGGATCCCGGACCTGATGTGATTATAATTGGTATATAATTCCATAATTTACTATTGAACTATGATTCTTGCCTTATTTGCTACATAGTTTCAAACTATATATACTTCTAGGCTTTCAATAACAAGGGGAGGAATAGACATACTATTTTAAACTCTCTCATGCACACACACACACACACACACACTCTCTTGCTTCTCTTGTTGTTTACTTGCAACTCAGTCGGCTGCAAGCCAAGATTGAGTGATTCTATTGTGTTATTGCTCTACTGCTCTCCTGTTCTGTTGCATCTACACACTACTACTCTGCTGTCCTTCACATAACTGCTCTTCATTCTGCATTCAGTCTTTCATTCAAAACTGGTGTGTTTTCCAATTTATGTTTATTGCACCCAAAACAATATGTTTCTGTTTGTATTATGATTCCTCTTATTCCTCTTATGCTTCTATTTGTGGTTCTGCTGCTTGCCTCGCATTTATCCTATCTATTATGTCCATATGATCTCCCTTTCCCTTTAGTTCAGCATGTCTATCGCTTTCTCATCTTTTTCACTATGATTCTGCCTTACCCCTGACTCATTACACTATAAGCATGCATTCCTGATACTTAGTTGCTATGTAATCCTAACACCCTTCAATTTGATGTTATTTGGGATCCTAGCATGAATACTCTGTGACAAACTATGCTATGACTGTTTAGGTCCTGTAATACTATTCTAAGGTCTACTTGTGTGCAAATCTGCTTCCACTCCGTGACTTATTTGTCCTCAGTTCCCCTATCCCTGACTGTGTTTGTTTCCTAAACTGTGTGTTTTTGTCAGTTGTTGATTGTCCTGTTTCTTCTCCTCCTCAAACTGGTTTTTCATAATAGAAAACTCTCATGATGTTCTTCAAGGCTTATTCCAAAACATTTATTTCAGAAAATTATTTCCAACTCAACTCTTTTTAAACTATGAGCACATCTCACCACTCCTAGTTTCTAAGTTCAGCCCCCTTCGTGTGAGCACTGCCTTGGGGACCATTTGAGTACCCATGGAACTCTGACACACAAGGCTGGCATTCCCACACTGCACTTACTCATTCCTGGCTAGGGTAACTCGGTGCGAGCACTGCTTGGGATCCTCTGAGGTCCTTAGGAACTCTGACACACCCGGGTTATAAAAGGTCATGGTATATGGCATTGTTGGATCTAAGGATTTGGGCTTATTGTTAGGATCCCTATAGTGTAACTTCTTAATTTCCTTATTTACTTATGAAATTTGTGCAATGTTGGTCTATAATAATTAATTGTAAAAAAGACGATTCTGGGGCTGGATAGTGAAATGGGTGGGGTACGCATGCTTAGTATAGATACGGGTAGAAACCATGCTTATAGTTTGCTTTCATATATGTGCAATAGCCACCATGCTTAGGAATACATGTCATACATGCATTAGATATCATGATACTTAGGTCCATTCATGTCAGCATCTCATCATACTTATATCCACTTAGAAATCATGTTTATAGTTGGATAACAACAGAAAAATGGCTGTCATAATATTACTGTTTCAGCATTTTCGCAATTGTTTCATCTAGAAATCCCGTTTTAGGCTAAATAACTAATTATTGTCAAATTTTACATCTTAGAAATCATGTCCCCTTAGGATTTCATTCTCAATATGCTCATGTTATCTATGCCAAATCATGTGTTAAAATAAATAACTGCTAGGAACACCTAGGAATCATGTATTAGGTTTCAATAACTTAACAAGGAATTATGTCTCTGTATGTTCTGTTTTTAATCAAAATGTGTTAATGAATCTCGCTAAAATAGATTCTGATTATGACAGCTCTCATGCATCTAGAACAGCATGTGTAGGTTTGCATACTCAACATCCTGCCTGCATTTAGATATCATGTTTTGTAGGACCTGCATTCATTCTTGTTTAAATACTCACCTCTTTATCACGACTAAGATTAAAACAGACTCATCATTGTCTAACTACTATATTCTGAAAAAGCTAAAACAGTGTAACTGGAGCGGTTTAATACGCCTAGGCAAGTCTTAGGTATAAACTTATTAAAACTGGATATCTACCTTCTTTTTGTGTTCTGCTTGGTTAATACTAGGTCAGGATCGATAGTCTGAATATGGTAGAGATCCTTTTCTCTGAAACTCAGTAAAAAAAACACTGCCTCATTATTGTACTCTCGCCTAGACATCATGCTTTAGGTCCTGAAGCTAAATACTTTACTTGTGTTTTAGTTGTGCTTATGTGTATAATTTGGGGAGGAATATCTGAGCCTCATATCTGCCTCTATATATTTCCCCTGTATTTGCAGTCCTAATTGTTTTGTTTGTCGTTTAGAATTTTGCCCTTTAAACCTAGGGGTTCAGCCTAGTACTCACCCTCTAGGAATAGTAGTCCCTAACTTCCTCCAGGACTGATAGGATGGGACGGGTAATATCATGCAATAAGTTTTGTGACCAACACGCGCTTTAATCACCTTCACGGGGTGGGAAAGGGTAGAATATGGATATGATAACCGATGTGCTAATACCACGTGTAGCCCCTCTTTGAGGAGTGATTACCGGGTATTGTATTGATGTGATCCATATTGTTATAAACCTAGGATACCTTTTATATGCTTAGCTCGTAATCTTTTTCCAAAGTCTAACCTCCTTTGCTATATTTTCAAACATCTACATGTTTAAGACTTAAATCCCCTCTTTTTTGAGCCTTTACTTGTTATTTGCTATCTGTACAAATTCACGAAACCATTCGGCCGGGAACTACACGTGTGGATCTTGAGGGGTGCCTAACACCTTTCCCTTAGGATAATTTTAAGCCCTTACCCAAGTCTCTGATTAGCAACGTAGTTACAATTGAACCCCTTAGGTGCCCTAATACACCTTTAAAATCGTTAGGTGGCGACTCTTCAAAATATGCAAACCCCCTTTCCCAAAGGGAATGAGTTGTCCCAACCAATGTCACAAACCCGATCCCCGCGAGGAAGAAGGGGGGCGCGACAGTGGCCACATTGTGGCATTGCTTCACTTCAAGTGATTGATGGTAACTTGTGTTGTGTTGCGACGTTAAATCAGACGCTTCTTGGGAGGGAACCCATGTTTCTTTTCATTTTTTTATTTTTCTTCCTTTTAGATATTTTTTGTGTTGAGATAACGAGTTTTAAAGTGTATGCAGGAATGGGTGTGCATTGCAGGGACTGTGCAAGAAAAATTAGCTAAGTGTCACATAAGTGCGGACCGCACCAGAATTATACGGACTACACAATCACTCTGCGGCCGCACAATTCTGTGTGTGATCGCACAACTGGAAGACCTAAAGTGCATGTTCCCTGAAGTTTGGCCAATCAAATTTTATTAAAAAATTGCGTCCGCACACAAAATTGTGTGGTCCGCACAAACTCAGCGGTCGCACTCACTTTTGTGCGTACCGCAACACTTCTTCAAAGGTATAGGTAAAGAGTGCGGACCGCACTCAAAATTGTGCGGCCGCACTCAGGTAAGTTCTGGACCGACTGGGCCAACCTATAAATAGGACCTCCATGTACTATTCACATTTTATACTCTCTGAACTCTAAAACCCTACGCAAGCACAGTGCATATCCCATTAGTTCTCAAACTTCAAGCATTTCATCTGTGTAGATTCTCATCTGCATCCTTCATTACTGGTATGTTCATTACATCTTTAGATTTTTCATCTTTTCTTAGTTTTGTTCTTTTGTCTAGGGTTATTTTCATGCCTGAAAATGTCAATAGTTAGTCATTTTTACTTAAAATCATGTGGGTAGTGTCAGAAATGTTAATTGGGGCCTGGGTAAATAGCTAATCTTGTTTAATTGTTCAAATCTTGTCTAATGTGTGAGAAAATTGCATGAAACGTAAAGCAGTGCCGCGTAATTTTGAATTGTGCGGTTCACAAATATTAGATTTAAGGTAAAATTGGTGCTTGAAATGTGCAGACCGCACCCACAATTATGCGGTCTGCGGTGAAATTCTGCGGTCTGCAGCAAGTGTGTGGTCCGCACTGCTGAATGATCAGAGTTCCCAGTAGTTTGAACCTAGGGCTATGCGGCCGCACTCAAAATTGTGCGGCCCGCACTTTTGGTTGTGCGGCCGCACTACGAAATTGTGCGGTCGGCAGTCGGCTGTCTGCAGTCGCACTCACTTTTGTGCGGTCCGCACTACCTCCTCTGATTCTGCTTTACTGCAACTATCAAGCATGCATATGTATACACTATGAGCTTCAATCCTAACTTATTCCTATTGCTATGTGTTGCAGAAAATGGTTAGATCCGGTGGCAGAGGTGATACATCCAAAGGGAGAGGTGAGCCCTCATGAGGCCGAGGCCGAGGTAAGAGTAACCTACCACTTGCCATTCAGTGCCATTCAGAGAGCCATAAGCAAGAAAGCAACAACCAATAGAGTTCCTGAACCCTCCGACACCAGTGAATATGCCCTGTATGGGGAAGATTCAGAGGGTAACTCTCTACAAGCACAACCGGGTGCCTAATCACAGCAAGTTCAAATGAGATACCAACCCCGTGACGAATCCTCCACCTCACCTAGTTCTTTTGAGGATTCAAATGTTGATATCCAGGGTTCATAGCCCTCATCTACACACTCTCCTGCCGCACCAATCAATGTAGATGATGATGATGATGATATCCCGGATGATGGGAGAGGAGGTGACACTCGAGTGGGCGGCCTTGAGAGGTCAAGGAGAAGAGAGATGTGGGAAGACATATTCGTCAGCTTGACTGCCTTCAACAGGTTCATGAGTGGTGGCCCCAGAGATCGCTCACACTTGCGTGATAGTTTTTGATGAAGGATTTGGACATTCACAATCCAAATGTCCTTAGACAGTTCGGGGAGCGAAAGGGATGGAAATAGTTCACCCAAAGTGTCATCGACGCATATGAGCACTTCGTTAAAGAATTTTATGCCAATGTGGATCACATAAAGAAGGGTACCAAGATAACAAAGGTACGAAATCTGAAAATCCGATTCGACCCCTGTGCTTTGAACTCATATGTGGGATTTGAAGAAGTAGGGGCAGTCCAATACTTGGAAAAGCTTGCTTTGGGTGATGCAGCTCGCCCGTGGTTAGCAGAGATTTTGGCTGCTCGAGGACCACCACCTCTATGGCTCACAGCAGGGGTCCCTATAATCCGGGCCACCCTAAATTTTGAAGCCAAAGGGTGGCAGACATTCATATGCAGCCGCATTGATCCGTGCTTAAATGAGAACAACCTCCCACTTCCCCGAGCAGTCCTAGTGGCTTTGATTATGGTTGGTTATCCGATCAATGTGGGTTCCATCATGTCCACCAACATCACATTAGTTGTCCAGAAATATGAGAGATCATACCCATACCCGAACTTCCTCACAAAGTATTTTAATGATCAAAAGGTGGAGCCGAGGCAGTATGATACAAAAGTAAAGGCCAAGAAGCCTTTCTCATGGTACCACCTACAGGGTGCTGACAACTTGAAGTTCAAGGGTAAGGCAACTCCCTCCGCTAGCCAGTCTGAGGAGCCAACAGTAGTAGTTATTGATTCAGCTGTTGAGCCTTCCACAGATGACATGCCTTCTACAGCAGCCATACCACTACCTTCTTCTTCTATACCATCAGCTCCATTATCAGTGCTAGATTCATCCACTTATCCATAGACTGCTCTACGAATCTCCCAGACATTGGCGAGACTCAACAACTGGATGCAGGTAGCTACCTCAAAGTTGTCTTATATATCTAGTGATGTTGCAGCACAGTCCTCTGCCCCAGCAGCACCACAGGTACCTCCGTCAGTGGAGGAAACATTGAAGAAGATTCTAGACAACCAGAATACCATTATGGAGACTCTGGTGGCGTATGGCGAGGTCATTGAGGAGTTGGGAAAGCAAGCAAAGAATATGCGGAAGTCTCAGGCGTCGAAGAAGTCAATGGAGAGGTTGAGAAAAGAGATTTCCAAGATTGCATCTTTCGGAGATCTACCATTGGACCTGCTTATGGATCTAGTAGTCCCAGCAACAAAGGCAGCACCAGCAGTACCCGAGGCAGTAGAGGCAGTAGCCGACCAGTCTGAGGAGCCGGATGCTACTGCCTACACAGCTGAGGAGATGATCCAGATGCTCAGCAACCCTGTTGTCCCTCAGCCAGATGATGATGAGATACAACTAGAGGAGACCGAGGGTGATGCGGATGCCATGCAGACTGAGACAACATAGGGAGTTATCTTAACTCTCTGCCTTCCCTGTTCTTATTTTTGTTAAGCATTGGGGACATTGCTTATTTTCATTTGGGGGTGGTCTATTTTGATTGATTAACATTGATATTGGCCTGTAATAACTCGTATACTATTTTTCTTTTATCTTTATTTTCTCTTTGGTATGTATATTGATCATGCCCAACTCTAGTCCTAAAAAGGATAAGCGGTCGCTGCAAATATAATTCGTTCTATAAGTCCGGAGTCAAATCCCACAGAGAACTAAGGTTTCGTTGTTCAATATTGCTAAGAAACTCAAGTCCAAACAATTTCCTAATTATTGAGATTATAATATTTATTTATAACTAATTAACTAAGAAACTAAAGCAGTAAATTAACAACTAAAGATGCTAAGGGTTGGAGATTAAATTTAGTAGGTCTAGAGTTATGATTTCCCCAACTGTCGGAATCCTTCCCCCTATGTTTTCTATAATTTTGCATATGTATTCTCTACTGGTCGTGAGCACTTTAGGTACCGTAATTCTCTCTCGAGCAACTATAACAATTTACTAGATATATTCTCTCGAACTACGCTAGTTGGCTTTATCTAACCGCTCATTATGACCACGTCAAGGCTTTGTTTTTTCTAAACCTACCTTTAAACCTACTGTATTGATTTCTCACATACGTTAGGAGTGACGTTGTTCAACAACAACATAAATATGTATCTTTTCTAAAGCAACACATAATAAATAGGCACAGTGAATCGATGGCCATTCAATCGACAACAATAAACACGAATTGAACAAGTAGAGAAATCCAACAACTCAATTATATAAAAACATAACAAGAATTTATCCTACAAAAGGTTCCATCAAAACCCTAGATAATAAATTAGCTATTCATAATAGATGTAAAAATATAATACTAAAAGTCATAACCAACAATCAAAAATAAGAATAGGAAGGAAAAACTCGTAAAAGAATTCCCCGCCTTGCTCCTATTGTGTCTTTGCCTCCTTAGGTCGAATCTCTGTCTCAAATATGTCCAATCTCCTCAAAATACCATTTTTCCATGTATATATACCAAGTAGGGTCGGACCCAAACAATTATACCTTCTCCTATGCGAAAAAAGACAGTTTTTCGATCTGGAGTAGAGCGGTCGCGCTAAGAGCACGCCAGTGGCCGCGCACATCGAAAAGTTTCTGCCTCATTTGCGCGTCACGTCCGTGGTCGCGGTTTCTACTGCGTCTTTTACCCTTTTTCGTTTGGAATTTGGAAAAAGTAAAACATGAAAGTTGTATCCCTTTGAGTTAGCTTTTCAAACATATATTATATAGCCCAAATGGCATTTGGATCAAAGAGTTATGTGTATTTTACTAGATAGTGCATAATATGCCTCCTCGAGTCATTGTTTGTTCTTAACTATCAGATTTGACCCCCGAACACGATCTCGGCTTAATTACTTGGGCTTTTACTCAGATTTCAAAGCTCCAAATCACTTGAATTCATTCCATAACATCTATATAGTTCGGAATCACTCCTACAAGGCATAAAACACACAATTAGTGCAAAACACTAGCGATTAAAGCTCAAACTCCATTAAAGTGTAGTAAACTAGAGTGTAATAAGCGACTAAAATACGCAATTATAGCCTATCATCAACACCCCACACTTAAACCATTGCTCGTCCTCGAGCAATCAAACTACACTTTTTATAGGCACGACCTTTTTAAGTAATTCTCCTAACTCATCACACCAAGAATATTTAAAATAGACTAAGTACAAAAGCGTAACATCTTCACCTCAAGATTTGACTCACAAGTATCACGCATTATTCACAACTCACCCACTTACTCTAACATAGAGTTCACTGACATTACCGTTCCTTCATGAATCAAGTGCCCTCACACAACAAAAGAGAGTAGTTCCACACAATAAAATTTAAGAACACTTAGGAACTCAAGATAGAAAGAATTCACTCACTCTCAGAAATAACTCAATTTTCATGTGCCACAAAAGATGCACCATAGGCTTGCATGTAGTGTACTACTCGACTAATTGAGCTTATTCAGTCTAGGATCAAGTAGGACTTTATTTGGTTGTAATGTAGGCTGCGGGACGGGTAGGATACATTTAGATATAAGAGTGACTACACCTCCCTAAGAACTTTAATACATATACTTTAACATTCAAATCCCATACTTATGTCAAACCAAACTCCGTCTTCACATCAATGTATTTTACCCATAATTCTTTAAGTACAATTACATCAAGAGCCACCACTTATCAAGGATATTTTTTTTCCACAACAATACAACCTTTTTTTACTGTTCTTTCTTTCTCTTTTTTTTTTCAAGTGGCTCTTACTTTTTTCAAAACAGTACACCTTTCTCCTTATTTCATTAGTTCCACTCAAAAGCCAGACCAACCACCCCATGCTTTAATTTTTACATAAATCATCACAATTCAAGTGCTCATGAGAGGTTAGTAGGTTCAAATAGATGGTTAATTCAAACAAATGGGTAAGACTTGTAATGTGGTTGCCAAAGAAACAGGATTACAGGCTCAAAAAGGTTAACTATGATACCTAACAATTAGGCGGGTAAAATATACATATCTGGCTCAACAAAGAAACGCATATATCACTTCCAAGACTGAACAAAACTACTATTTCGCTTTGCAAACACACGGGGCAAGTTCTAGACATCAGTGCAATGCATAGAATAACACATAAACCTCATACACACATGGAACATAACTCACTCAGGATTGGTTTCATCAAGACACTCTAGTCAAAGTAGTTAAGCAAATTTAAAATCATACAATTTAAGGTACTTATACAAGAGTCAAAAACTGAGCCTAAGCGTCACAACCAAAGTACTCTCTATTCTCAAGGCATAACAAAGTCAAGAGATATTGCTTCAATTCAAAGCACAACACAATGGCTCCTCTTCCTAAAAACATAAATAAAACTAACTACACCCGGTTCAACAAAACCCTTGAAAAAGAACTGCGGCACAATGAAAAACCAAGGGGGAATTGCTACACTACCTAACAAAAGAAAATCTTTTTTTTTAGACTTAAATCCCTCAAGAAAATTGTCTAATAGATCCATCGTCGGGAAAAGTCCAATCTTTTCTATTTTTGTAAAAAAGATTATTCAATTAAACTAACACAACTAAATTAGCATGGAAAGTCATCCAGACGATCTCCTCACCCCACACTTAAAATTGTGCATTGTCCCCAATGCACATCATAACTATAATAGGGTAAAAGAAACTCCCTGGTAGGCTAAAGGTCGAAGCACTAGCATCTCATGAGGTACTCAGACTTCTCCCAGGCATGGTCCTTCGTGCGGGTACCTCACACTTAGTTCCAACCATCTGGTTTGCTATAGCATCCTTCCAATGGCTTTGCATTCCATGCTCCTAAAAAATCAAAAATCGACACTAGAAGAATAATACAATAATAAAAAATATAAAGAAATAAAATAAAATAAATTAAAAATAAAAAAAATAAAGCTGGGTTGCCTCCCAACAAGCGCTTGATTTAACGTCGCGGCACGACATGAATCACTTTTTGCCTCCACCTCGAGCTTATGAATTGAATCCCAGGTTTTGATTCAAGCTTATGATTATGGTCATGGGGCGGTGGAACGAATCTAACTGGTCCAAGGAAATAATGTAGTATTTTGCGCTCCTTGGCCTTTGTATAAGGTATGTAATCCTGACTTTCTGGCAAGAAGAATTCCAGAATATATCCACCTTGTTCCTCATTCCTTGACTCCTCAATTGGTTCGGATGACTCTATTTCCATATCATCATCCAAACATAAGTGGAAAAATGCTTGGAGTGTGGACCAATGAGCTCAAACACATGAACTTCAGGACTTTCAACATCCTCAACATCAATGATACTAGAGTCAACAAAATTTATATCCTCAAAGTCTTTGGCTAGCTCTAGTCTCACTTCTTCAACATCGACATCCTCAAATTGTAGTTGGCTAGGTTGTTGATGTTCTACTCTGACCTCCCCATTAACACCTCAAATTCATGCTCTTCTTGGCTACTATCCTCAATATTGGCTTATTGAGCATTAAAAGCTCCAACCACTCGACTCAATTGAGCCTCCAACTTGCGAATAGTTGTCTCTTGCCTTTCTAGCTGCAATTGTTTCTCGTTATTTTGTTTCAGAAGGCACTTTAACATATCCTTGATCTCCTTCAGGTCTGCATCCCCAGGTTCTTTGTTCCTATTAACTTCACAATAAAAGGTAAAACCATCATAGTAAGGGGTTATGGGAAGATAAGAAATATAAGTGCAACCATAAAAGTGACCATTTTGACCATCACACGTATCACACATATTCCACACATAAGATTGAGTTGGTGCACATAACTCTCTCTCGGGAATATTTTGATAATTTTGTCCTGGGTGGTTTCCTTCACAATATGCATAACGAGGATCAAAAGTAGAATTACCAACATCCATATTCTCATAATTCCATGATGCCATGTTTTTCAAATTAACAAATAAAACTAAAATAAAGAAAAAAAAATTAAATACTGGAAAAGAAAATTCAAACTTGAAACCTAGAAATATGTACACCTACAGCTACACCATTAGCTCCACGACAACTGTGCCAAAATTTGATCACGCCCAACTCTAGTCCTAAAAAGGATAAGCGGTCGCTGCAAATATAATCTGGTCTATAAGTCCGGGGTCGAATCCCACAGAGAACTAAGGTTTCACTATAATTGTTCAATATTGCTAAGAAATGCAAATCCAAATAATTTCCTAATTATTGAGATTATAATATTTATTAAGAAACTAAAGCAGTAAATTAATAACTAAAGATGCTAAAGGTTGGAGATTAAATTTAGGAGGTCTAGAGTTATGATTCCCCAACTGTCGGAATCCTTCCCGCTATGTTTTCTATAATTTCGCCTATGTATTCTCTACTAGTCGTGAGCACTTTAGGTGCCGTAATTCTCTCTTGAGCAACAACAATAATTTACTAGACATATTCTCTCGAACTATGCTAGTTGTCTTTATCTAACCGCTCATTATGACCACGTCAAGGTTTTATTCTTTCTAAACCTACCTTTAAACCTGCTATATTGATTTCTCACATATGTTAGGAGTGACGTTATTCAACAACCAAATAAATATGTATCCTTTCTCAAGAAACACATAATAAATAGACACAGTCAATTGATGGCCATTCAATCAACAACACTAAACACGTAGTTGAACAAGTAAAGAAATCCAACGGCTCAATTATATAAAAACATAACAAGAATTTATCCTACAAAAGGTTCCATCAAAACCCTAGATAACAAATTAGTTATTCATAATAGTATATAAAAATACAATACTAATTCATAACCAACAATGAAAAATAAGAATAGGAAGGAAAATTTCGTAGAAGAATTCCCCGCCTTGCTCCTATTGTGTCTTTGCCTCCTTAGGTCGAATCTCTGTCTCAAATATGTCCAATCTCCTCAAATTACCATTTTTCCATGTATATGTACCAAGTAGGGTCGGGCCCAAACAATTATACCTTCTCCTATGCAAAAAAGGATAGTTTTTCGGTCTGGAGTAGCGCGGCCGCGCTAAGAGCACGCTAGTGGCCGCGCACATCGAAAAGTTTCTGCCCCATGCCGCGATTGCGGTTTCGACCGCGTTTTTCACCCTGTTTCGTTTGAAATTTGGAAAAACGTAAAACATAAAAGTTGTAACCCTTTGAGTTAGATTTCCAACCATATATAATATAGCTCATATGTCGTTCGGAGAAAATAGTTATTCTTATTTTACTAGATAGTGCATAATATGCCTGCTCGAGTCTTCGTTTGTTCTTAACTATCAAATTTGACCCCCGAACATGATCCGACTTAATTCCTTGGGATTTTACTCAGACTTTAAAGCTCCAAATTACTTGAATTCATTCCATAACATTTATGTAGCTCGAAATCACTCCTACAAGGCATAAAACACACAATTAGTGCAAAACACTAGCGATTAAAGCTCAAACTCAATTAAAGTGCAGTAAACTAGAGTGTAATAAGCGACTAAAATACGCAATTATAGCCTATCATCATATATATTCTTCCCTTTTGTTTGATGTATATATTTAGTTTCCTTTATGTATATATTCATTTTACTTTGGTTTGTATATTCATTTATCTTACTTTCTGTAGTTTATTTCGTAGCTTCTTTAGTTTGTCTTTCTTAATAATATAACTTTTCATTTACTTTAGTAGTTTCTTTTGGATTTGTTAGCTTCTTTTTACGTTTGAGTGATCAATAAGCCTTTGATTTTCTTAATGTCATAGTTCTTTCTAAAGGTAGATTTTGTGTGAAACTGGTGGCTCTTCCCAACGAGGGATGGCATGACAACCTTCTTAAGGGATTGAGTCCGTTTTCTTTTCTTGTTTAGGAAAAAATAGTAGTGATGAATAAAAGTGTCTCAAGCATGCTTCACCTGGTACCAACACATTTACCTACGACCTTATGGTTAAAAACAAGTTTTTGTAATGAAATAGCTCTAGTTAGTGACCTTGTGAATCTTGTGTTGAATTAGGCAATCATCGGGTGGTTTAGTTGAACCATTAGCGATTTGCAATCTCGAATACAATTGTTGTGGGCCCTCGACTCCTTTCTCTTTAACAATCCAGTTGTGTGAGAGGTGAGGAAACTAGTTAGAATTCCAAGTACCCGTGCGAATGGTCTAGAACTTGCCTCGAATGTGTTTCTAGGCGAAATTCTAAGTTAGCTTGGCTTGACAAGTGATTGTAGGCCCTCCTTGGCCCATTTTGAAACCTTCCATGGCCCACCAATGATATCATCCTTAGTAAACCCTTTTTATCGTAAAACCTTTATATTCAATAACCACATTACAAGCCTTTAACCGTTTTATATTGACTCTCTCTTGGCACTCGACTTTTCTTTAGCACTCATGTGATTCAAATGGCAAAAACATAAGTTTGGGGGAGAGACGAGGAGTTTAAAGATGGTTTCAAGGAACAAAAAGATAAAAGAAAAGATGAAGAGGAAAAGGCAAAGAAAAAGAAAGGAAGAACAAAGAAAAACTCAAAAAGAAAGTGAATAATGTGAAAGGGTTGAAAAGATGCAAAAGAAAGAAAAAATGCAAAGCATGGAGAAAGCAAAAAGGAGATTGTGAATAGCATGACAAAGAAAGTGATGTCAAGTCTCTCTAATCCACCTAAGGGAAAAGAAAATGACTCAAAGAGTCGGAAAAGTATGAGCCAACAAGAGAATATGAAGTGCTAAAGGAAAGATGGATTGATTCCCATCTGATATTACCCTCCTTAATCCAAAAGCCTTCATTACATGCCGAAAAAGTCCTATGTGATTTCAAGCCGAGCAAGCTTACATTAGTGATAATCTACATGAGGGGCAAGCATATGGTACTTAGAGCCAGGCTTCTGGCATTCTTTTGAGAGTGATGAGCGAGTCTTCCTCGAGTCATTGTTTTGAATTCTTCATTCGTGAGTGAGATGAGCTTCTGGAGAGTATAGGAGGAGAAATTTGGGATACACAACGACCTGCATGAAAGTGCGAGCTTCCTTGATGAACAAAGTCAACCCTTGATGCTCAAGTGTCACATTAGAGTTATTTGTGCTTCAAAATTCAAATCATAGGCTTGTTAATATTCATAAGTGTGTGGGTGATTGTTGGTCCCAATTGATTTGTGTTCAACTCAACGTAGGCCAGCTGAAATATCCTTTTTTTCTAGTAGAGGTGGGAATTGCCTTAATTGCTTGAGGACAAGAAAATGCTTAAGTTTGGAGGAGTTGATAAGTAGGGATTTTGACCACTTATTTTCTCTCTTTTACTTTTGTTTTAGACCAAAATAGCTTTAAGGTACTCCCGAAAACTAATGAAATGTGCTTGCTTTCAGGAATGATAGAGCATGATAAAGAGATGAAAATCAAATCAAGAAGGAGTAATTTTGGATAAGGACAGAAACAAGGTTAAAAGGGCATTGTGCGGACCGCACAATATTGAGTGCGGCCGCAGATCATAAAGAAGACCTCTGACAAGAAATGATATGCAAAGTGCGGACCGCAGAATTCTGGTGCAAACGTAGAAGACAAAGATTAGAGAGATGGGATTTTAAGTTTAAGAAGAAATACGGACCGCACCTGCGGCCACATAATCAAGAGCACGGTTGCACTCATTTTTATGCGGTCTGCATAAGTCTCACACAGCCAAAGGCCAAGACCAAGGAGTGCGGACCGCACTATAATTGTATCGTCGCAGAAGCAAGAGTGCGGCCGCACTCATAAATGTGCGCAGAAGTTGAAGGAGTGCGGCAGCAATCTAGAATTATGCGGCCGCAGAACTGGAACCTGTCAAGCCAAGTCTAATTGTGCGGACTGCACATATAATTGTGCGGCCGCACAACCTCCGCAGGGGCAATTTTGTCAGATATTTTCAGCTTAGTATAAATAGAATTTTTTGTCATTTTTAGGTCAAAATTTTGTTTTGGGAGAGAACTTGAGCCGTTTTCTTTACTGTTTTGAGTAATTTGGTACTAGATTGGCTTCCAAATATTAGATTTTCTTTCTATAATTAATTATTATGCATTCTATCTTAATTTCTTCTTTTATTTTTTCATTTTCTATGAGTAGTTAAACCCTTAGCTAGGGTTGTGACCCAACCCTAGTATGGGTACTTAATGGGTTATTGATTTGGTGCTTGTTTAGGATTGGGTATATGTTATTTAGCCTTGTTCTTGCTTAAATTCTAGAATTAATGGTTGCAAATATTGCTTCATGCCTATTTGACCTAGTCTCTACTTGAGAAAGAGAGAATAATTCTAGAAAAACTTGGCTAACTAGGATTTGGAGTGAACTCAAGAAATTGATAGCCCCAATTAAAGGGTTGAACGTAGAGATAGTAAGACCCGACTAGAGTATTTATCACTTGCTTTGTGAAATACCCATTAGGACTTGAGAAAGTCAAATTGGGCAAAGTCACTCAAACTACCGAGAGGTATAGAGTGAGTAATTGAGTTTGATTGCTATAATGTATCCCGATCAACCAAACATGCCCTAAAGCTTTGAATCCGTTAGGTAACCAACTAGGCGGAAGTAGCAATCTTAGATCCTTTTATCATTTGAAAAATAACCAAAACCAAAAAGATTGTCTCCTAGTTTTATAATTGCAAACAATAGCTCTAAGTAGAAGTAGAAACAACAAGCAAGAATGTGCAAGAGTAATTTAGGACCTATCATACAATTACACTAAATATATACCAAATCCCAATTCTAACTCTCTGTGGATTTGATCCCGACCTACGTTGAGTTTTATTATTGCATCGACCACCTCACTACCTAATTGTGGTTTGAGTTTGGGCGAGATCACTTCTGATCCATTGCATTGAAGTTGTAATTACCCACAACATTAACTTCCTCCATGGTAGCTTGATACTCATTAGTAGGGTGTCCTTTTCACATA
This sequence comes from Nicotiana knightiana, assembly GCA_005239525.1. Lineage (NCBI taxonomy): Eukaryota > Viridiplantae > Streptophyta > Magnoliopsida > Solanales > Solanaceae > Nicotiana > Nicotiana knightiana. The sequence goes on from MDKJ01110338.1 coordinate 46,548, forward strand.
TATCACATGATGCATGAGGCTCCCTATTTCTTTTGCCATGGCATCAAGTTGTACCTGCACAAATGTGTTAGTATCAACTTGGTGAACACCAGTTGATCTTCTTCTTTCAGCAATCTCTGAGGGCCACTGGTTTGTATCTTCAGATAACTTATCTAGAATAGTGATTATCTCCTCTGGTGTCTTCTTCATTAACGGACCTCCATCTGCATTGCTCAATGTCCTACATGAGGTCGATGTCAAACCATCCCAAAAGTCCTGGAGTTATATCCAGAGTTCAATTCCGTTGTGTTGACACTTTCGCACAATCTCTTTAAACCTCGCCCATGCTTCAAACACAGTCTCAGTCTCATTCTGGCAGAAGTTATGGATTTCTATTTCTAAACTTTCCCATTTTAGCTAAGGAGAAATATTTAGCATGAAATTTTGAGGTCATCTCCTCCCATGTTCTAATTGATCCTTGGGGCAAGCTTCGAATCCAGTGCTTTGCATCATCTTTTAGAGTGAAGGGGAATACCCTTAAGGACACTGCATCTTGTGACACACCATTGTAATGAAAGGTATTCATGATATCCTCGAATTCCATTAGATGATTGTTTGGATATTCGTTCATCTTTGTAAAGACACAGTTGTTTTGGAGTGTTTGAAGCAAGCCTTGATTCAGCTCAAAATTTTGGGCTGCTACTGGAGGTGGTCTCACACTTGATAAACCTTGGTTGTAGACCTGTCTAGCATAATTACCAAGGGGTCTCCCTTGGCCGGGAGCTACGTTTCCGAACTGGTTTGCACCCAAGGGCTGATTTTGAGCCATTCTTCGAGCTCTCTCCTCCTCATAAGCAATTTGTGCATCTATGAGTGCTGCTTCTTCAGCATCTCTTGCAGCTTTCTCTCTAAGTTGGGTTGCCTCTCTCGCAACCAAATCAACATTATCATCATCTCCCGCCATCTTTTCTTTGGTTTAGGATTGCTCAATTGTTTCTGTATTCTTTGGAAGGTTTCTTTCCTTCCTCAATTGTCACAGATGTTTCTCGATTCTGGTTCGTATGATTGTAATTCCTTCCTAGAAGATCGGGTCAGGCACCAATCTAACATGTAGCCTGCGCACAGTTAAAGAATACCCAAATGTAAAAAGAGAAAATAAAATAAAATAAAAAATTCTTGAATTAGCACTACAAACTATTTCAAACACTATTTATTTTCAATCCTCGACAACGGTGCAAACATTTGACGAGCTCTGAACACATACTTAAATATGTTCGCTAGTCGAATATAGTAATTATAATATCATATCCACAGGGATTGGAGTTAAACAGAATTTTCGTAGTTTGTAGCTAGATTGCTATCCAAGATGATCAACAATTGAGGTTTATGCGATTAAAACAAAAATTAACTAAGAATATAAACAATTGACTAATGACAATCAACGCAAGTATTAAGCAAAGGAATTTATCAATTGCGAGAAAATAGGATTGATAGGATAGATGTAAGACAAATATTTGGGATCTAACTCTAGTTAATTTACTTCTAATGTTCAAGTGAGTCTCTCGAATTCACTTGATTATTAATTCAATTTTTTAGTAGAAACTCCTCTCTCGATTAAGTTTCAAACTCACAAGATGAACCAATTCTAAGAACGTGATGATATGCAAGAATTCGTAGTGGGTTGGTTTTTAGGAGAACCTCTTTCGATTATCCTTCTAACTTAGTTTAATAAACAATTCAACTAGCCTCTTTTGATTACTAAGAAGAATTAATGACTTGAACCAACAAAATATAAAGCAACAATATCACAAGTTATGTTTCTCTCGATTACATGAACTAGTGTATATAGAAGCAATGATTAAAACATCCAAAACGATTCAATACATAAAACTAGAGTTAATTATCCATAAACAAATATAAATACACCAAATACATCAAACCCTAAAAGGAAATACTCCATGGATATGGAGTAATTCATCACAATTAATTTTAAAATAAAGAAAAACATAAAACAATCCAAACCCTTATCTTGAGTTGGGATTGAATGATGCTCTTGCTTCTCCAACTTCTCCTTAGCCTCCTTAGGTCTTAGATGTGTCAAAAGTCCTCAAAATTTTCTTTTTCATGTATATATACCAAGTGGGGTCGGGCCCAAACAATTACACCTTCTCCTACGCGAAAAAGGACGCTTTTTCGGATAGGACGTGCGCGGCCGCGCACCTGGAAAGGTTCCCGCACACTTGGCCACACACTGTTCACCCTGTTCTGTTGTGAATTTGAAAAAACGTAAAACATAAAAGTAGTAACTTTTTGAATTAGCTTTTCAAAAATATATTATGGAGCCCAAATGGAGTTTGGTGATAAATTTTATGTGTATTTTATTAGACAATGTGCAATATGCATGCTCGATTCTTCTTTTGTTTTTAACTATCATCTGTTGTTCTCCGAACACGATCCCGGCTTAATTTTTTAGGCTTTTACTCAGACTTCAAAGCTTCGAATCACTTGAATTTATTCCATAATAGCTACATAGCTTGGAATCGCTCCTACAAGGCATAAAACACACCACTAGTGCAAAACACTAGCGATTAAAGCTCAAACTCAACTAAAGTACAATAAATTAAAATGTAATAGTCGACTAAAACATGAGATTATAGCCTACCATCAATATACTCATATATTCCTTCTTACTCGTTCTTTCGCTGGTTTATTATTTTCTTTCAAGTTTTTCCTCTCAAGCAAATAGCAAGCAAAAAGTTGAGGAAAAGATGAAGAGAAAATTGGTTTTTCATAGCACTGAAAGAAAATACTAATTTGTCAGCATAATACTATCGAGAACGCTAATAATAACGATGGTGGAACTGCATTCGTCTAGACGAGTGACTCCCAAATTAGACTCGGTGGAATCCAATTGTCCCACAAAGAATGTGATGATATATTTGGTTTGAATATTATATTCTAAATTAGAGTGCTATTATTTATAATGAGTTAAAATTGTATTCTAAATTAGAATATTTTAAGAATGAATGGTTTAAGTAATGTATTTCACGTTAGAATAATGTGTTTTGTTAGAGTTGAATAGTATATTCTAAATTAGAATATTATGATATATTTAGTTAGAATAGTGTAGTCCAAATTAGAATATTACGTATTTATTTAGGGTTAAATCGTATATTCCAAATTAGAATATTGTGGTATGTTGATTTTCAATATTATCATTTAAATTAGAATATTCTGGGTTTTAGTTAGGGATGAATATTGCATTCTTATTGATTAAAATATTGATTGACTAATGGTAGTATCGATTGAATACTTTTAGAAATTATATGAACATTGCAGTTTTAAGTTTGAACACTATAGAATTAATTTGAATATTCGTAGGTATGCACTGACCAAACTTAAATAAACAAAGGGCCAAAAATGTCTTTAAACTATTTAAAATAGTTTTAAAATATCATTCGTTTGTTTTTTGTACCAAAAATATCTCTGTCATCTATGTTTTGGACCACAAATGCCCTTTAAACAGTTAATCTTGCCATTGAAGCTGACATGGCGGTCCAACTAGATTAGATTTACTTACATGGCCATCCACCTAAGCAATTCAGCATAGCAAAAATCTTTTTTGAGAAAAATTATTTTTTAGAAATTTTTATTAAAATACAAAATCAACACTTATTCAGAAAAAATAAAAAAAAATTCTGAAAAATTATTTATTTCGGAATTTTTTTATTAAATAATTTTTTTACTTTTTTCAGAATAAGTGTTGATTTTGTATTTTAATAAAAAAAATCTGAAATAAATAGTTTTTTCGGAAATTTTTCACTTTTTCGAAATAAGTGTTGATTTTATATTGTAATAAAAAATTTTAAAAAAATAATTTTTCTGAAATAATTGTTTTGTCATGCTAGATTGCTTAGTGGATGACCATGTAAGCAAATTTAACCCAGTTGGACTGTCATGACAGCTTCAATGGCAAGACTAACGAATTAAGGGGCATTTGTGGTCCAAAACATAGACGACAGAATATTTTTGGTACCAAAAATAGAGGATATTTTTGAGCTATTTCAAATGGTTCAAGGACATTTTTGACCCTTTTCCGAAAACGAAAAAAAGAAATCTAGTGGAGAAGAGGAATAAGGTTTGATTAGGATTAGAGGTGAATCTTAACATTCTCTACATACACGTTTCAGTAGTCATGGCTATATTTAAGCGATATTATCCTCCTAACATGGTAGCTGGGATTATGTATATTAGTAAATGGGATATACGATGTAATTATTTAAGGATTTCCTATGTAATTTATATACTTAGGCATATAGAGAAAAGAGTTTATATAGACTAGTTTTAGAAAACACACGTTGCACGTGTACCCTATTTTAATGAATATAAATTTTAAAAAATTATATAAATAATATTTTAAACTTGTATTTGAGTTATAAAATTAAAATTAACAAAAGTGTAAGTTTCTAAATATTATTGATCTTAATTAGCTAACTTTCAAAGAAAAAAGAAACTCTCTGGGCAAAAATAAATTGTCCATTTATATGATCAATAAGAACTGTCCTATGAATTATTTTCATGATATTAGAAAAGACTAAATTACTATTGCAAAAGGTATTATTCAACCGCTATATTTTGATTAATTTTTTCTTTCTTCATTTTCGAATGAGCTTTCTTTCTCTGCTCAAGCTTATAACCATGCATTCGGATTTTCTTTTATGGAAATAAGGGTCTAAGATTTTAATGAAATTACTTGCCGTTAATAGATTCTAAAAGGACTATGTTAATTTATGAGCGAAAAATATGGAGCTTATGTTAAAAAATTCTCTATACTTTGCACGAAATTGGTTACACCCCTAAACAAATTATAGTCTTAGTTACATCCAAAGTTGGCTATTTGATAGTTGTTACTCCTGGACATTGACGTAGTAAAGAGCGTGAATATATACACTTTTCTTTAGGCGCATGAAAGTGAAGACAATTTTTAAAATCAACTTTCAAATGTAATATTTCTTTAATATAATTATTTCTTTGTTAGAATATAATTGTGTGTTTCTTATTGCTTCATCTTAATATACAATGCATATTTTATCTAATTTTTTAGTTTTAAATTCTTTTAGATACAAATGGCTATTTGATCCAACTGTATATTTCATTTTTGGGGGGCTGAATTTGTGAAAAACGTTAGCCGTAACTTCACCATAAATAAAAATAGTTTTAATTAAAATAATAAATTACTAATTGCATATTATTTGTTATTTTCCCTTAGATGCAAGTGACTATTTATTTTAATTGTGTATTTTCTTTTTCAGTCAAATCAATAAAAAAAATTGGCTAAAGATTTATTATTTTCTCGCTTAATTAAGAAGATATAGCAAGGATAACGGAGTTGAAATTATTTTTAAAATACATAACATCTTTTAAATGCATAATGCCATCTACTAAATTATTTAATTAAATAGAAAAATTATTATAGTATATTTGTTTTTATTTCCTTGACATGCACACACATTTCTATTCTTATTTCAAAAAATTATTTTCTCAAAACTTGAATAACAAGCTATTTGTCTTGGAAGATTTGAAAAACTTAAGTAATAATTCTTTTAAAAAAAATAATTCAAATAAGAAAAGAATTTCATTTATAGATAAGTAAAATCTTACTCGATATTAAATTCTTAAGTATTAGAAATTTTAACCTAACTCAACTAATAAAAGATTTAATAGCCGGAATTTAAATTAATTTAAAACCCTAAATATTAAAAAACAATACAATGAATATTTAATGTAGTATGATTTTTATGTTACAAGAGTAAAAATGCGAGCGATATTTCACTAAGGACCTTTGTGTTATATATATACACACACAGAGGCGGACCTACGTGTGGTTATGGTGGGTCACGTGCCCCCCGTAGGATTGGAGAAACCAATGTATACAGTACTTTACATAAAATGGGACCAATAAAATAAATTAATTGTGCCCCCTGAAAACCAAAAGTCCTATGGCTGCACTGGTTTAGTGGCCTGCTCAAGTTTCTTTCCCCCACGATCAGACCTGGGATCGAGACCAACATGAGTAATAATTCTTTTTTTTTAACGATAGTTTAGTGCTATATAATTAGTGGTCAACTTAGTTTATTCTTTTTTGTCCTTTCTCAATTCAAATACTAATATAGTAATAGTACAAAGAAGATAACTTAGTTCAATTTTCTTTTTTAAATCTCTCTGTCTAATGACCTAAGCCTATTTTCTCTCCATGATTTGTTTTTTAGATCTTTTATGCAAAATAGTCAAATACTCAATTTAAGATAATTTTCTAGACTTTAAAATTTTAATAAAGAAACATAAAAAGATTAAATAAAATAGGAAAGAGGATAAGATATTCCATCTGCTAGTTCCGTTAGTCAATAATCTTCATCTTTAATTAATTTTTATTATCATTATTATTATTAGAAACAAAAACAACTAAAAAGATAACATTTCACAAAAAGAGGTTAACTTGTAGACATATATCCATGGTACATCACAAGCAAGAAGCCAATTACCTTCTTTATCTTAATTAAGAGTCCTTTCGATTGGCTTAAAAAAAGTGACTTTTCAGCAGAAAAGTAATAAGTTGGGATTGCCCAGCTTCTTACTTTTGGCTTGTTTTAAGCAGTTTTAAACTTATTTTAAGCACATTTTATTTTGTCAAACACTGAAAAATGCTATTAAAAAAAAACTTAAAAGCTGATTTGACCCGCTTAAAAGCCCATCCAAACACCCTCTAAATAAGTTTATAAGTATTACAATTTTGTTGACTAGTAGAAAAATAATTAATTCAATATAATTTTCCCCAAAAACAGTATTAGAAAAACTCCAAAAATCCTTCTCCATTCGATGTTCACCCTTTGGAAAAGTACAAACTCCGTCAAGACTAGCAACATCAATTGTTGATTATGCTTGGACTACTCAACAAACCTTTATTAATCTTAGTTTTACTTGAGTGAGTATTTTTATATGTTTAAATATTCTTTCGGTCATGAACTCGTAATTGCTAAGTTTTTTTAGCAATTAATAGAATTGGCATATCTATATAAGCAATAATGGTGCCCCGCTATATTCAAATTTTGGGTCCGCCTCTATATACACACATACGTATATTTAGGATCGTTCAGCTTTATGTGATTACATACAACTATCTGTATGCACTATTTTTTTTGTATGATAAAAAATAAAAGTCTTTAGAATGTGTAATTAATTGTTTGTCGTTGAGAAAATTTTACGTGCTTAGTTTCTTGAATGAATTTTATATCTTCTATATGATGCTTCGTGATGAACATGATCTCATAAATATTACACAATAAATATTATTTGTTGATCACGTTAAACATCATAAATATTACATATATGGATTTATTTTCAATTATACATTTTATATAAGGTAAAAAATTGATAGATTTTAAACTCTTAAATAGTAAGACTTCCTGCCTAATTTAATAAAGAAAGATATTATAGGCGAAAATTTAGGTGATTCCCAGGTCCTAAGTATTAGGTGACTTCAATTACAATTTTATTTAATATGAAAGTTATTTTTAAGGGCAAAAAAGACGAATAATATTTCGGTAAAAGCTTTCGTGCTTTTAATATAGTACTAATTTTTAGGGTACGCGGTTAATGAGTATAAAAAAATTAAAAAAATTACATACATTTCAAACTGATTTTTTTTTTTTGAGTTATCATAAAATAAAAATTAAAAAAAATAAGTTCGTTAAAATAATGGTTGTTCGGTATATATATGTGACAATTCCCTATTTTAATTTGTACACGAGTGTGCTTTTATTTAGGACTCCTTTATTACATACATAACTACAACATTTATATATATATTCCTATTTAATCATATAAGTGTTACTCCCTCGGTCTCATATTATCTGTCATGATTTCTAAAATTAATTGTCTCAAATTATTTGTCATTATAGAAGTTCAAGGCAAAATAAATAATATTTTTTCAATTTTACCACTAATAATAATTGTTCTTGAAAATGAAGATAGCACATAAATAGAGTAAATATTTAAAATAGGGGTAAAATAGTCAAAAAAATCCCTCATAATTAATATTTTTTAAGGGGCATGCAAAAGAGAAATACGACAGATAATTTAAGTTAGAGGGAGTAAGTATTATTTAATGGTTATTCTATCATTTCAATTGATTTTATATATGTAAGGCTTAAGTTAGAGGGAGTAAGTATTATTTAATGGTTATTCTATCATTTCAATTGATTTTATATATGTAAGGCAACTTGCGTTAGTCTAACTATTTAGCGTTCAATTTTATGTGTTTATTGGCTTATTGCAATTGAAGTGGTAAAATCTAAATAGAATCTAAAATATTAAATATTTTGACGTTTTACCTACGTGAAATATGAGTTCAGCATTCATCTTTATTCTCTTCTCCTTTCTTTTTATATGCTTTGTAGCTCATGAAGCAAGAGTTGTATGTGAAATAGGACTTAAGTTCACCAATGCAGTAAGAAAAACATTATAGTGTAGATGTAATACAATTAAAATAAAGAAAATATATATACACATATAGAATCTTAGTTGATTGAAAACTCCTCAAAATTAGGGGGGAAATTAAGTGTTGATAATTATTTTAAAGTAAGCAATTTAAGTTGGTAATAAATTAGTATTGTTAATTATCAAACGTAAGAAAAAATAATAGTGAACCAATTAGACATAGATTGAATTTCTAACTAATTTTTTTATTTTATGAAATGCAATGGTCCAAACAACCTGTACAAAATCTGCAACTTAACTTAAATTTAAAATCCTTCGAATCTAAAACTTGAAATAGAAAAAGATATGTTAAGAAAAAACAATTGAGAAGTTAGTGTAGCAGATTTTAAGATAAAAATCAAATAAAAACTGCCTTATATAAAATCCAAACCACCGTCAACAAAAAATACTGCTAGCTATGATATATTCAATAATAATAATGCAGAAAAAGTAAGATCAAACTATTGTATTCATAGATTTCTATCCTTTTTACCGTGGTTTGAACGATTGATATCTCTTTGGTGTCAGTATTTTATTTCCATATTAGCAAAGTAAGCATGGAAATGATTTCATGTTTGGCTTAAAGATTTTACTATATCACTTTATCTTTATGAACGACAAATTATTTTCCTTTGTTGCTTTGTTGTCTTGAAGTAGGTTTGTAGCAAAGGACTTGTGACATTAATTTTTGCACTTTCATATATTGTTGAATACTAACTATTTGTTGAGTTGAGTTTGCAAAAGTTTATGGATATAAATCAGATTCAATCGCCATAATTAAGAGTTCTACTCAAAAGGTTAGTACTTCCTACATATCAGACATTCCTTTATTTTTTTTGCTACTAACAATATGATTTTTATTCATTGGCCCTAAGGAGCATAATTGGTTCATTTGACAATTTATGCCTCAAATTTGTTTCCGAAAAATAAAATTGCAAAGAGACATCAAATTTGCTCTTGTAGAGCATCGCTTGAACTCCAGCAGAATTCATAAGAAACGTATGATCACCAGAAGTGGTTGGATGTTTCGTATATCTCATTGTAACAAAATTTTGTTAACCACCAAAAGTGGTATATACCTATGACCACCAGAAGTGATAATTTAGGCTTGATATGGTTGCAATGAAGATAGGTTAGAGAAAATTTCTCTCTATTACATACATACCTCGATTTGCTCCTGAAGTAGCAAATATATTAAAAGAGGTCAGACGCCGTCACAATTTGGTGCGAGCAATGCACGTTCAGATAATTATGTTTTGTTCCAGAAGGATGAGAACTTTTGCTAAATATTAATCCATTCCCTGAAGTGAATGTTACAATATTAATAAAGCTAGTAAATATGAATGCGCTTTTGATGTGAATATATTATAATTCACCCCCAGAAGAGGTAATATGATTGAGAGAATATATATACTCAATATTTCGTATTTTGAATTTGCTCCTGGAGTAGTAAAACAATTGAATTTTTCTCCTGAAGTAGGAAAATATTATGAAATTGTGTCTTTCTGTGCTTAAACAAAATAATGGGCTATTCAAAGTTATTTTTGAAGCACATTTTCATTCCCTGGAGAGAATGAAGAAATACCACAACTCACCTCCTGAAGAGCAAGAATAACAGAGGATATAAATATTATTTTGTGGCATAAAATCATTGTCACACGTACATGTTGTACGTAAAACATCTTGGATAATTTTATTAAATATCACCCTAAGGCAAAAGCATTCTTGTAGAATGTTTTCTACTGCAACCACATCAATATATTATAGTTAGTTATTGAGTTCCCCGAAGGAAATAACAGCTTATGTATCTTCCCCTGAAGGATGTAATGACTATGTGGTTGCCGCTTCGATATAAAATATTCAGATGTTAGTAGCGTTTCTCCCTGAAGGAGACATTTGTCACAAAGTTGGTGGTAAAAAAATATTGAAATTCTTAATTTCTTATATTTATAAATTTAGTATTGTCTTTCTATTGTTCAGTTGATTATGACTTTTTTTCTCATGTCACCTGAAGTGTCTGAGTGATATTTGGTAGTACAAAATTTATCAAAAACTCCTGAAGAGCTAATTCTTTGTCTAGAAGACACATGACACCAGTAGTGTCCAAATAATATTAGATTGTGGATAAAAATGAACGCTCTCGAAGAGCTTATATATAAATATGTCATTCATATTATATGATTATGGTCAAAACTTATGTTGTAGTAAACCTGAAGTTTACTAATACAAATGGTTATCATATTGAGACTACAAATGATTGAAAGATTGAAAATCTTCCTGTTTTCACAATCATAGGGGGTAAAATAATATGTATGTGAGAAGTTACCCGCCTTATTCTTCAATTTGTACTACATCATGTATCACAGTAAACCAGAAGTTTACTAATACAAAAGTAGTCACAATAAACAAGAAGTTTTACTGAGGCAAAAGTAGCTAAAGTAAATCAGGAATTCGTTGATACAAAAGTAGTCACAGTAAATCAAAAGTTTACTAATGCAAAAGTTTATGACATAGTAAACCAGAAGTTTACTAA